>NQII01005808.1:72368-130007 GCA_002778355.1 Clitarchus hookeri
GGGGGGGGGGGGTTGTCCTACAGGTCTGCCAGCGTAGATAAGATCGACTGGCAGGCAACCAGGATCTATCCGCCAAATTTACACAGCCACGCACGCCGGGCAAAGCCTTGAAATCTCGCACTCAGCGCATTTATTCGGGGAATGATCGTGGGTGTGCTGACAACGGGCCGTGTATGAAATTCTTTGCAAGAATAAGAGTTATAAGTAGGCAGCGGTGAACCCGAGAACCGTGGCAGAGTGCACCGTCGAAGTAAACGAACAGACGTAGTTACGGCTATCCTATCTCAGCACCTCCTCCCCCCCCCCCTTTCTAAGTTACAAGCAAGGATTGGCACCCCTATCAAACGACGCGGTAAGATAATTTTTATACAAACAAAGTCAAGTGACTTTTATAAACAAGTTGGTTACAAACTGCCCAGTCTCTACCATAATCATAAATTAATTAAATTACATTCAAAGCTCAAAAGGCTATATTCTAGTATCCAGTTGGCTATAAATTTGGATTATAATAACCACAAAAGAAGTACATTTTTAATTTTTCCCGGTGACTGGGTTTAGTGTAAAACCAAATATTATGATAACTAAAAAATATTTTGTGGAAATCTCCTTTTCTGTGAAATGCTAAACAATTTTAGAGGTTTACTTAATTTTTTTTTTTTGTAATTAGTAACAGTTCTTGGGTTTACCATAAATAAAAATATTGGTAGGTAAATACAGTAGTTCCAATAGTTTAAAAATTGCTGATATTGCTTTTTGATATCTCTGTGTAAATAGGATATTTACTTTTGCCAATCGTTTGTCCATCTTTTCAGCGGTAAACAAAATTTTAAGAAATTTAATTTTTGTTTTACAATTTTACTTTCTATTATAATGGGACCTATATGAGAAGGAGATATTAAAATAATACAAATATAATTTTACTAAACGTTTTAAACCACCCAATGTATGTGTATTTTGATCAAAACCTAACTGAAAACAAAACAATGACCAAAAACCATACATATAGTACAGATTTTTGTATAATTTTCCGTTAACAGTGTTTCTTTGCTGGAGTTAAAATCGTTGATTTACTGTCAAACGTTTTTTAATACTATCCATTTTTTTTCTTCACGGAGTGTCAATAATAAACTACTGTATTAAGAGCGATATTTTACTTCAATCAATAGTACCTAGATATCATTAAAAGGTAATTTAAAATTTTTGCCACACACATTTATTTATTTGTGTTTTTTTGCATACACGTGAAATTTTTTTTACCAACCTAAACATTTTGAATATATAATGAACTGAAAATGAATTATTGCACTGGCCGAAACATTGTAATGTTTTTACCTTTTAGAATTTTTCTTTACTCATGGACAAGCAATTTTCATTTTGGCATTTTGTCTTTCTATTTTAGCAAAAAAAAAAAAAAATTAAAAAAAGGGGGGGTGGTGGTTTTATTTACGAGAATAGGTTAAAAATAATTTGGTAAAATAAACGTACATGACGTTTATTTCTGACTAGCGAACCGAGCACGGCTTCGCCTGGTAACTATTTAGTTTTTACAGCAATACTTTGAAAGACCAAATTGGTTACGGTGGGTCATCCTTAACAGATAAACATATGCTATCGCAGACTTTTCTATAGACTTTTTTGAGAGCTACAATTCTGTAGCACATTAATTTGATCTATATCTTGTGGTTTAGTCAGCGCGAGCCATGTAAGCGCCCTAAGAGCGGTTTTTTACGAGTTGATTACAAACGGTTCTATATTTATCTTCTATTCTTGCATTAAATATAATCCTATTACATACCGAAACTTTTCTCAAGAAATTCTCTAAATGATGTTGAAAACCGCATAAAAATCCATCAAGTAGTTAAGAAGTACTAAGCGAATACACAGACAGACGCGGATAAGCGACTTTGTTTTATACTATTTAGATACTAGAGATAAATGAAGCTGTAGACAGGCAGTCCTGACTCATTATTTTTCAGTCTGCGACGTAGTTGTGATTTTTACGTTTCAAAGAAGAGCTCAACTACCGTTGACTCAAGTGGTAATCGGATATTCTTGCCCTGAAAATTATTTACCAAATCTATGGCCTTATTTAACCAAGTTCGGACTCAAAACACTAGAGCAGAGTTAAAAAAAATTAGCCCATTCGGACCCAGGGTACACAATTGGGTACATTACGCACGTGGAGGTAATTTTTGGCCTGTGCTGCACACTGCGAAGTTCAGTGACCAATAATCTTATCCATCTGCCCGCGAATCACGGAAAGTCAGTATCGGAGAAAATTAATTCTGATTGGCTCACTCACGTAACAGACTCCCTTCACAAAAATACAAGCGGCCAATAGCCAAATTAAGACTGCGAGTGTGCACATAGGATATTAGAAACTAAAATACGCGTAAATATTTCCGTGAAAAAAAAAACAGGTGACCCCGTGTATAGACCATTCACGGTTACTTCCAATTTCTGAAGCCCTGCTAAAGTTATACTTCCTGGGTATTGCTCCGCCTCATGCAAACAACGCTTAACCAAGTCCGAGAAATTACACACAAGGGACAACGCGCCGCATTCGTGCGCACTCAGTGTAATTGTATCTTGCATAAGAACTATTTGTTACTACGCGTTCCCAACAAAATTTTTCCGCGCCGCTTTATTCAAATCGATAATAAACCAAATATAATAATTTATAGATCAGAATATAAATAAAAGTTCAATTTAAACACACGTAGTGTACTTTCATGTTAACAGNAAATATAATAATTTATAGATCAGAATATAAATAAAAGTTCAATTTAAACACACGTAGTGTACTTTCATGTTAACAGACGTATAAAACCCTTGGGATATGTAGCACATTTAACAAACAATTAATTGTGTCATATATGGAGCGAGTTTTCAAAACATTGATTCAAAAAGTTTGAAGAAACAGCGAACACACCATTAACCACTTTGCTGTGAGGTATTTGTAACTTTGTGATACACCCAAGTCTCGCCTGTGTTTCTTATTCTTATTAATTGTAGCTAGCGGAAATAACTACATAACATGTTGAGGTCTGCACACGTTTAATGGCTTTCAAGACAAGTTTGAAGTAAATCGCCTCTATTCCCCGTTGGAGGAAAACTGGCCCTGTTTGTTTATGTTTTCCCACTCAATACCAACCTACAACTCCGCATCACATTGGACAGGCGTGCTGTACCTTACAACGTTTGTTATTGGCTGGTCACCAGCCAATATGTTGCCAAGTTGAAGCTACTCCAATCAACATTGGTTTCTTGTGAGTCGTTATAAAAAAAAGCATCTTCTTAGTAAGCGTTGCTGAACTGTGGCGTTTTTATAAGAACTTACCAAGTAACCCACTAGAGAAGCAATGAATTTATAACTGCATGATATTTGTTTCCATGGACAAAGAAGTTTGAAAAGTACCGTTGCTCGAGGTAGATGTGAGCGTAATACCCATAGTGCTAATACAATAAAGTACTTTCTCGCTCCGGCAGTCTCCTTCTAACTTTCCTTCTGCCACCCATCAGAGAAGATCTGTAAACGTCTTAATAGTCTATTTGCGGTTTCTTCACACATTTTGAAACAAACCTTTGACAAATCACCCCATGTATTACGTGTTTGGTTGTTTCCTAAATATTCCACTTATCACAAGCGTTTTGTACTTCTGTTAACATAAAATTTCATTATTTTTGGTTAAAATTCAGCTTTGTTTGTCAACGAGTCATAATATGTTGCTTTTNTCTGTTAACATAAAATTTCATTATTTTTGGTTAAAATTCAGCTTTGTTTGTCAACGAGTCATAATATGTTGCTTTTAACTAATATGAATGAAAGCAGAGAGAGAGATTAGGTGAGATGGTAATGGCTAGTAAAAAAAGGTTTTCCTGCGAAATATTATTAAACTGCGTGCGCACGAATGCGGGTCGGTGTATCTTTGGTGCAACTTTCTGAACCTAGTAAATCTTTGTCTTCATGAGACGGGGNCGGTGTATCTTTGGTGCAACTTTCTGAACCTAGTAAATCTTTGTCTTCATGAGACGGGGAAATATCCTGGAGGTAGAACTTGAGCAGGGCTTCGTACACGTTGAATGTTACCCTGAATGGACTTTAATAGAGCAAAAGGGACGGATCTTTGTAGGAGGGGTGCAATTGCGTTTGACAGCGCCTACTCGAGTGAGATCTCACGCCTGTTAACGATGTTACGCGTAAGAAAATCTAGGGGGGGCTACCTTTCCTTTTGAGAAAAGTCTCGATGCCAAATTAGGTCATGTTTGTGTTCTCTGGCATTCCTCTGGTGTTGAGCAGAGGNTCCTTTTGAGAAAAGTCTCGATGCCAAATTAGGTCATGTTTGTGTTCTCTGGCATTCCTCTGGTGTTGAGCAGAGGAATGTATCATCGACGGTGTGAACTGTTACAGCCATATATCATGTGTAGGAATTTAGAGAAAAAAAGTCCAGGAAAGTACGGTACGATTTTGGGCTTTGACAATTAGCTTTGCTGACATCCTAAAGAGGACATGATTACTGATTACGGTAGACTCTGAGCAACGTGGTAGTCTCTCGGGTTCAGAATATTTACATCATGCTAGAAGTAGGGACTGAAACATACCTAGATTGGTCTCCTTGTCTCGAGAGGGTTACGCCTTAGATGTTAAGACTGAGCAGAAATTACCTTGACCTGGTTTGCCGCTCATGTCAAGAGTTGAAAATGTGCAAATTGCGAGATACGGGTAACCCCCCTTCAATCCACCTATGACAGTTTTCGGAGTGTTCCTTGTGGTTCAATGTGTATGGGCCTGTGGCATGCTGTGTACGCCTGGAGAGAACGATTCATTCCCGAAGTGACGGGACCGCGGTGGTGTAATGGTTAGACTATTCACCTCCCACCTAGGCAAACCGGGTTCGATTTCCNCCCGAAGTGACGGGACCGCGGTGGTGTAATGGTTAGACTATTCACCTCCCACCTAGGCAAACCGGGTTCGATTTCCGGAGGGGTCGCTCCCGGATTTTCCCTCGTGGGATTCGTGCCGGACGATGCCGCTGGTCGGCGGATTTTTCTGTGATCTCCCCGTTTCGCCCGTCCTTGCATTCCGCCGCTGCTACATTCTCACCTCACTTCACCCTCATCGCCTCTCAATGCCTCGATGTTGAGAACCGCCAAAATCTCTCCACTCACTCTCACCCGAAGCGATAGCGTCGAGTGCTGGGTGCTCTCGGCCGAGTGCTATGGTGTATGTGATCCACTTTGGCGATGGAGCGGAGGTGGGAAGAGTTTACGAGAGAACCGTACAATTCATGCGCTCCGAATGTTGTCGAGTATCTGGCTGTATAACTGTTGTCAACATTACTATTATAATTCTTTAATACATTATTGTGGTACAGCAGTTAAACTATGTTGTGGAGATTTTTCATAGTATTTCGATTCAGGATTGTTATGTTACGCGCGGCCGCTTCGCCTCCAACTCTACCACCTCCCCCCTCCCCCACCACCGTATGGCCACACAGTAGTCCCCCTCTCCAGCGACGTCTTTGGGGGTCTGAGGAAGGGACGGGACGGCCGCCCCAACTGCCTGGTTATCGCTAACGGAAATTACTTTACTCCTGGCAGCTCCATGAGTCGAAAACTTGGGAGTAATAGCGCGAATTTTCTGGTCATCGCCTCCCTTGGCGCCGCTCGGGGTGCGAAGAAGCTTCTGGGCCAAGTCACCTCAGCGGTATACCGCGGTGTCAGCAGTCTTGAACGGCCACTCGTTGCGAGTGCGTGTGACGTAGGAGAGTCGGAGACGACGAGTGACGACGCGACGTAGTGACCAGCGAGTGCAGTGTGGGAACATCGGAAGAGCAGGAACTGAATCTGACGGAGAGATTTGGGCGGCTCGAACCATTTCATTCCCACATTAATTTACGGTTTCTTGTGTTGCAGACAAGTTATATTTTGATGCGTGCTGTACTTAGGCTGGCAAAGAACTTGTTTCGTTGTCCCAGCCAATAAGCTGTAGGTTTTGTGTTAGGCGATGAGTGATACAATCCAGTCATAACGTGGAGCAATAACACGGTTCACGAATCAGTTACACCAGGGAAGATCATTGGACACTGAGCCTTGCAGTGCACAGAGCTGGCCAAATAATACCTTCCTCTGCAACATGTACACAATTTTCCACAATGAGCATGAATGGGTTAACGGCGAGGTGTTGTGAGCCGATGAGGGTGAAGTGAGGTGAATACGGAGCAGTGCCTGAATGAAAGGGCCGGGGAAACGGGAGATCCCCGGGAAAACCAGCCGACCAGCGGCATCGTCCGGCATGATTCCCACATGCGAAATCCGGGAGTGACCCCGCCAGGAACTGAACCATGATCACCTAGGTAGGAGGCGAGTACTCTGACCACTACACCACCGCGGATCTAAAGGGGGGGGGTGGCAAAGGGGAAATTTCCCCCTAACTTAATCTCGTTATAGGGAGACATTATTTGGGGGGCGCCACAAGAAAACAGTGGAGATTAAAATCTATAATAAACATATATTTATTAGAAATTTGTATATGCACCAAAATTAATATTAAATATGTATTGTGCGCCTAAATAATTGAAATGGAAGAAATGTGCCAGTGCAAATACAACCGCAATCGAAGACAAAACAAAAATTTTGAGAGAGGTGCACATTTTGCAGTGACAGTGCTGGCGGATTCTCTGCAAGGCCTTGCCCCTCCTCGACCGAAAACGGCGCCGACGCCCCTGGACAAGACAAATAGTTTATGTGCGCCGTTAAACGCCGAAGTAGACAGAGTCGTTGTATCAGACTGACAGAAGCCGTCAGCTGACTGACGGGACGCCTCGTCAAGCAGCGGGTGGGTAATTTGTCCGGCGGCGATTGCTCTTTTCTCTGCCTCGTTACGGAGCTAAGGCGCGCGCCTAGCCGGCGGGCTCAAGGTCGCGCAGACAGGATCACCTGGTTGCCTGTATACGGGGAGGTCAGCCTCACCGCCTAGGGCCCAGTGTGTAATGTTGCCTGTCTGTGTATGTGTGTGAGGTCTGCCCAAGCTCTTGAATAATCGCCGCTGCAGAGCGAGCGCTGTCGCGGAATAAGCAGGCCTAAAGAACGCTGACGTGTGATGATTAACTGCAAGGCGCTCTTGTTGATTTTTCTTTATGACCGCTCTGCAAACCAGTAAGCAAAGTGGCGTCGGGAGACTTCAGCATTCACATCCATAAGAGACAAGAGGCCCAAATTGATACTCGGCAAGCCATGAATTAAATTAGACTACCGGGCATTTGCACCGATGCGGTACAAAGAAAACTGCGTTCCTCTTCGCATCCGTTATGTCAAGTGGAGTGGGATATTTAGACGGCTCGTATCATCGAGGTCTTGAGAGGTGAGGTGAGGTGATTACGGAACAGCGCCTGAATGCAAGGGCGGAGCAAACGGAAGATCCCGAGAAAACCCGCCGACCAGCGGCATCGTCCGGCTCGATTCCCACTTGCGAAAATCCGGGAGTGACCCGGCCGGGGATCGAACCCGGTTCGCTTTGGTGAGAGGCAAGCAGTCTAACCGCTCAGCCACCGCGGCCCCAATACGTATTTGATCCCACTAGAGAGCGATGAAGATGAAAATGTTTCGTTTCGTTTCATTTATAGATAAACAATATTTAGTGGGAGGTACACGAGGGGCCGTGGTGGTGTAGTGGTCAGACTATTCGCCTCGCTCCTAGGCGAACCCTGTTCTATTCCCGGCGGGATCGCTCCCGGTTGTTTTCTCGTGGGAATCGTGCCGAACGATGCCACTGGTCAGCGGGTTTTCTCGTGGATTTCCCGTTTTCCCCGCCCTTGCATTCAAGCGCTGTTCCATAATCACCTCGTTTCACCCACATCGGCTCTCAATACCTCGACGTTAAGAGCCGCCCAAATCTCTTCACTCCACTCCACTCGGAGGCACTGGACAGCTGACAGGTTAATTTCGCATTATTATTTCGTGACAGGTTACATTGTGTGTTAAGGATGTTCAAGTGGCAAAAAAATTGGGTATAATTTAGTATGTAAATTATGCAGCACAATGAGTATATATTTATTACCTTACAGGAGAAATACCTTCCAAAATATGAACTATATTTATTTATTTATTAGCATTTAATCTTTTTGAAATTATGCAATACAAAATGAAATCATAATTTATTCCTTACACCAGACTTTTTTTTATTTATTTGTATATGTGCTTGTTAGTAATACTAAACATTTTCTCTGCCAGAGAAAAACCCACTCCCAAAAAGTTAAATTTTTTTTATTTAACATAATTGTGCTGAAAATAAACCTTCTTTCATAAGTTTGAAAATAAAAAATATAAATTTTTAAGTATTAATAATTAGTATATAAGCAAACCACATCTGTCTAGTTTGCAGATGTATTTGATTTATAACATTCCAAAGTGAACAGACTATACACTCTGGCACGCCACTTTGGTGAATCACCGGTGACTGCTTGATTGTTTTGTTTACGCCTACGAGAATATCATGGCTGCAGTTCAGATACTGAGGGTGTGTGCCTTTAAGTAAGTGCTCTAATTTCAACCTGTGCTGTATTAGTGCAATGGTTTGCAAAAACAGATTATGGCATCATCTCAGCAAATGGACAAAAAAGAAAGAGGGTTTTATTGACTATTAACAGTAAAATAAAATTTCAAGTTTACATAAGCTCCAAATATGAAAACTTATGTGTGCTCGCATACGATTTACTGGCGCGCGCCGAATTGAGTGCACTCTTGCGCCAGTGTATGAAATCGCAACTTCGGACGTCATAGTTGTAGACACCTTTCGATCGCAGAGTAGATGAGTACACACAGACGAAAAGGCTTGGCAGTTACTTCGATGTGGCCACGCCCATTCACTGATTGGCCGCGACAGGCTCTGGAAACGGGCCTAGTGCCTGATTGGCCGCTGCGTGCTGCGAAAGACTCCCGATTGGCTGGGCTGCCTCCCGGCAAGTAGGTCACCAGGCGCTGATTGGCGAACGACATTCCGACACTTTACTGGCTCTTGACGCCATTACATGACTTGTTGTGATACCGAAACAAGTTCATTGCAAGCTTATGTACAGCATGCATATAAAAAATTGTATTTGCAATACGATAAATTATTAATTAATATGTAAAATCCGCGCTAATATTTTTTTGCGACACGCTAGACTTCACTGCCCTGTACCTGACTGAGTGAAATTCGCGATTTGATTGGTTCGTGGCGATCATACGGCATAATTTACCTGTGTGGCCGCTTTACTAGAGGTTAGTTGGTTGGTTGCTCAAACCTTTGAGCCTTTATTATTGACTACAAATGTCCCTGGAACGAGCCACACAAGTTGTCTGCCAATGGCAAAAGTCTAGAGAACATACAGCATCTTGGAATTTAGTCTGCCGCCAAAATAACAAAGCGATTTTCGCTGGTATCTATTAACGTGGGAGTGAAAGGGTTAAGTACTCCGTGATCGGATCGCGGACAAGCTATTGTAGCCTAGGCCACAGAAGACAACTAGGCTTTATACCCACTGTAGCTGCAGAAACGAGATTCACATTTCTCACACTTGTGTGTCGACTGGGAAAACTGATGTAACTCCAGGATGAAGCAACGAGATGTCATTCACACCAATATCCGTAGCATCGTACGGCGGTAGCAAGTGCAGGTAGCGGCGATGGAGTAACAGGTCGCTGAACTACTTTTGAGCAGCGTGACTGAGACAGTAACCGAGTGAAACAGTAACCCTCTTGTGGATGGTTAGTGTGTCTCAGTAAAAACGCATATAAAATTACGAGACACTTTGGGTAAACTGTTTGATCAGCATTGGAGAGTACTCATGATATGAATTAAAAACAATGTTTGTGAATCCACTAAACATATTATGTTCCTTAAGAATTTCTTCGTGTAGACACAATCGTTTTCTCAGCTTCAGTACACACTTAAAATTTTTAAAGAAGTATCGATTTCCTGGGACCAAAATTTTTAAGAGACTGGTTCGAATGAAAAAATAATTTTTTGGACATAATATAATCTTTTATTCTAATTTNGGACCAAAATTTTTAAGAGACTGGTTCGAATGAAAAAATAATTTTTTGGACATAATATAATCTTTTATTCTAATTCAAATCCTCTACAGTGTCATAAATTCTCCACAGTAATTGATTAAAAAAAATTAATGCCTGTTTGAAAAAATTTTTTATAAGATTTATAAATACTAAAATCCCAGAATTTATATCTTATAAAGCCTCTCAAGCAGTCACTTCAAAATGTTGTTCCTATCTGACATCTATGTACAAATTATATATTAGCAATATATTTTTTAAATTTAACTTAGTTAATAATTATAATTTAAAAACTGTACGANGGACCAAAATTTTTAAGAGACTGGTTCGAATGAAAAAATAATTTTTTGGACATAATATAATCTTTTATTCTAATTTAAATCCTCTACAGTGTCATAAATTCTCCACAGTAATTGATTAAAAAAAATTAATGCCTGTTTGAAAAAATTTTTTATAAGATTTATAAATACTAAAATCCCAGAATTTATATCTTATAAAGCCTCTCAAGCAGTCACTTTAAAATGTTGTTCCTATCTGACATATATGTACAAATTATATATTAGCAATATATTTTTTAAATTTAACTTAGTTAATAATTATAATTTAAAAACTGTACGANTATGTACAAATTATATATTAGCAATATATTTTTTAAATTTAACTTAGTTAATAATTATAATTTAAAAACTGTACGAATAGAAACAAGTAAAATAAATGCTGAGTATTAGGATGGCATTACTCGATATTGCAACCTTATAGCTCAGTTTGTTTCTTTGCTTGCGTTGATCCAAAGATAAATCTTTAAAACGTACATTTTGATCACTGTTTAAGTTCTAGTAATGTATGTTAATGTAGAATTGCTTGCAAATTCAATAAACTTTGGTGTAACACCTTATTTCGTAGTTTGAAATAATTTTATGTAAGAATATTAATTGAGGCATTTATTAGAGACAAGTTAACAAAATCTGTGGAAATAAAAAACGATTTCCTAATTTGGTAATACCGAAAATAAATTGTGACTTGAAAATCGGAGAAAATTAATAAAAATGGAAACAAATCTTGAACTTGAAATGTAATGTGAACATAAAATGTAAACATTCCATGCTCGTCGAATGAATCAGCGAATGTTTCGTCACCCATGGAGGTTGGGCAGAAGGAATTTGAGGATGAGAATTATGGGAAGTTATGGTCGGGAAACGGGGAAGGAGGAAGCAGAAAATATCCCACAGCAACATCATATATACAGTCCGTCGACCTTGGGGGGGTTTATTTACGTCTGCGTTGCGAAAGCGACGCGGGGACCCCGGAAAGTTGTGGCATTTCCCGAACTGCGTGCAGCTTTTCCAGTGGAAACATTTCAAGCATTCCTGGCAGCGTTTGGTTGGACGACCGGCAGCGTTCGTCGCGGAGCTCCAGCGAACTAACTCCGGCCTCCTATCCGGCGCGCTAACTGCTTTATGTGGGGCTACAAATGAACGTTTTTAAGTGTACTCATCACCAAACAAATTTCATTATTTTGTAGTCCATTCACGGTTATCTCCATCTTTTCTGAAACCCTGCTAAATTTCTACTCTCACGCTATTTCTCCGCTACAGACTATTTTAATGAACAACTTTTTCAGTACAGAAATGANCTGCTAAATTTCTACTCTCACGCTATTTCTCCGCTACAGACTATTTTAATGAACAACTTTTTCAGTACAGAAATGAAAGTCGATATTTTGCTATACATTCATAAATTGGGTTATTTAAACATAAGTATGGTCGTTTAAAAATTTCAAATTCAGCGAAAATCTCTGTTAGTAGCTTTCTGTTCACGCTAGTTATTTTTATGTATTACAGTATTTAAACTACAGCGAAAGATTGCTTTATTAAAAATCTATGGTAACTGCTTGATATTCTGAAGAAACAGAACACAAGTGAAGCTAGTTTACGCTATTCTACATCGCCGTCGCAATCCCCTACGTACGGATGTGAGCCTTGAGGCGTTTAATATCGTTTACTAGGGATTCCCTTTAAGGCGGTCGCCTAATGAAGGGTACGTTTGTGTGAATGAGTCAGAAATCGACGAAACGTTAGGGGCTGCGCTGACCGGCGTATGTAGGATGATATCGCCTCTACGCGCAAGGCGCTAAAATGGCATGCAGTCTATCCGTCGGTGACTCAGCTGAACGTGGCTTTAAGCGGCGACCCTGTACTTTTATTGGATTTGACTCCGTAGCATGCCTCTATCGCAGTTTCACGTGAAACCGTCTTCGTATATTTTAAGAAATGGCAGTCTGAAAAGGCATTTTTTAGCTATGTCGGAGGGCGCGAAAATAATGTTTCCTATGTGCGTGATGCCTTGAAAGTATCATTACGTCATCGTCAGGAATGTACTTTCTTTTCGTAGGTAAACGTTTCGGGGGCACGTTCAATAGTTTCGTAAATAAAAGTGTTTTTTAAAACACGCTGCAATGTATTTCAAGCGCCAGTTACGCGAACGCCTGAGTGTCGGTAGACATGTACACGCTAAGAAATTATTCAAAAATTTACCCTGCCAGTGCATACTCTTAGTGAAAAAGCGGGAATGGTAATTGTTTCCTCCGTACATTCATTGTAGCGTTCCCATATTTGCTCAGGAAACAGTAAAATGCCTAGGTAAATTCCCTACTTTGTATAGTAGCGACGCTAAACGTTCTTATANCTGCTAAATTTCTACTCTCACGCTATTTCTCCGCTACAGACTATTTTAATGAACAACTTTTTCAGTACAGAAATGCAAGTCGATATTTTGCTATACATTCATAAATTTGGTTATTTAAACATAAGTATGGTCGTTTAAAAATTTCAAATTCAGCGAAAATCTCTGTGAGTAGCTTTCTGTTCACGCTAGTTATTTTTATGTATTACAGTATTTAAACTACAACGAAAGATTGCTTTATTAAAAATCTATGGTAACTGCTTGATATTCTGAAGAAACAGAACACAAGTGAAGCTAGTTTACGCTATTCTACATCGCCGTCGCAATCCCCTACGGCCGGATGTGAGCCTTGAGGCGTTTAATATCGTTTACTAGGGATTCCCTTTAAGGCGGTCGCCTAGTGAAGGGTACGTTTGTGTGAATGAGTCATAAATCGACGAAACGTTAGGGGCTGCGCTGACCGGCGTATGTAGGATGATATCGCCTCTACGCGCAAGGCGCTAAAATGGCATGCAGTCTATCCGTCGGTGACTCAGCTGAACGTGGCTTTAAGCGGCGACCCTGTACTTTTATTGGATTTGACTCCGTAGCATGCCTCTATCGCAGTTTCACGTGAAACCGTCTTCGTATATTTTAAGAAATGGCAGTCTGAAAAGTAAATTTTTAGCTATATTGGAGGGCGCGAAAATAACGTTTCCTATGTGCGTGATGCCTTGAAAGTATCATTACGTCATCGTCAGAAATGTACTTTCTTTTCGTAGGTAAACGTTTCGGGGGCACTTTCAATAGTTTCGTAAATAAAAGTGTTTTTTAAAACACGCTGCAATGTATTTCAAGCGCCAGTTACGCGAACGCCTGAGTGTCGGTAGACATGTACACGCTAAGAAATTATTCAAAAATGTACCCTGCCAGTGCATACTCTTAGTGAGAAAGCGGGAATGGTAATTGTTTCCTCTGTAAATTCATTGTAGCGTTCCGATATTTGCTCAGGAAACAGTAAAATGCCTAGGTAAATTCCCTACTTTGTATAGTAGCGACGCTAAACGTTCTTATATCTGTAGTTTGATATGTGGTATTATGTCCATACAATATATAGGTTAAAATCTTTCATTACAGTTAAGGAAGTTTACCAGAAATTTTTTTACAGTGTACCGCACTCTGTGGGTGTGACTGTCTGCCCTGCTGGCTCAGATATGGTTTCAATTAGTGTTATTGTTTGTCGGCTCCTTTAAAACCTCTGAGCCAAGTGCCTATTAATTTTTGTAGGGGATGAAATTGACTGGTGTTGTTGTGGCGGTAGTGGTGAGTTTAATTTCCAATAAGGGGCTCTATAGATGGTCTTGTGTGAAATTACTGCTATAGATTATTCCTAATTTTCTTACACTTTTAAAATCATATCTTTGAAATGTCACCCCTCACATGCAATGTGTGATAGTTTCGTAATATGTCATGCATCACAGGCGTTTTATACTTGTGCTAACATAAAAGTAAATTTACGTATATTTTATCTATAAATTATAGTAAAGGGATTACTGGGACTATTGCACATCGGAACCTGGGACCAGTCGGCCAGCGGCCATCTTGGATCCAGGTGTCCTTGACCCTGATTTTGGCCCCGGTGACCTTTTACCTTAAAATCCCAGGAAATCCAAACAAAAATCCTAAAATTAAAAAACAGCAAAAAAATTATATAAAAATATTAAGAAATTATTTAAAAATTTATTTTAAAAAAAACTAAATTTCCGGAGGTAAACCACACCCCCCCCTCCTACCTAACTCATTCCACCATATTTGTAAGTGCAGTTCACCATTTTGGTAGGCATCACACCCATCATCCACCATTTTGGTCGGTGCAGTCCACTTTGTTGGTAGGTGCAGCTGTCCGCCATCTTGGTTGGTGCATTCCGTCATCTTAGTTTTTTCGTTCGTCATTAATTTTATTATTGGAGTTTGTCTCTCACCTTTGTTCGACAGCCACCTTGGATTTTTTTTCGTTTGTTATTTGTTTATACATTACTGAAGTTTGTCTCTCACCTTCGTTCGACCGCCATCTTGGTTTTACGTTTGTAATTTGTTTTACATTGCTGGTGCTGTCACCAGCACCGCGCCCAGCAGACGACTGGCCCCCTCCACTCCCCGCTTCCAATAAAACTAATTGACCAATTGCCCCAACCCTGATTCTCATTGGCTAATTGCCCACTCCCTTCCAATATATTTAATTGCTCCGCCAATGTTTCTCAATGGCAAATTACTCAGATGTTTTCGGAAACCTATGTTCAACCAATTAGTCGGTTCCCCTCCACCCCCTTCGAATATATTTAATTACTCCTCCAATAATTCTCATTATCTAATTACTCGGGTGTTTTTTAAACCTTCGTTCCGACCAATTGGAGGGGCTCCGAGCGAAGGGGCGAAGGGTGGGTCTTATAAATAAATTTTAAGGGAAAAGAAATAGTCCACCTTCGCGATTTAAGTAGGCCGCCGATTGGTAGGAACGATAGTTTCCGAAAGCACCCGAATAATTAGCCAATCAGAAATATGGGCGTATCAATTAAATATATTTGGAAGGGGGCGGACAATAAGCCAATGAGAATCAGGGGTGGGGCAATTGGTTAATGAAATATATAGTGGAAGGGGTGTGGTGGGGGTCAGTAGTCTTCTGGGTGCGGTGTTGGGGACAGTACCAGCAATTTAAAACAAATGACAAACGAAAAAACCTAGATCGTGATCGAACAAAGGTGATAGACAAACTCCAGTAATGTATAAACAAATGACAAATAAAAATCCAAGATGGTGGACTGCGCCAACCAAGATGGTGGATGGCTGCACCTACCAATATGGCGGACGGTGGCTGTGATGCCTACCAAAATGGTGGACTTCGCCTACCAAGATGATGGAATGAGTGTGATTGGAGGGGGGTGAGGGAAACCCCTGGAAAGTTAAGATTTTAAAATAATTTTTAAATAATTAAAAAAACTATTTTTTTTTAATATTTTGAACTTTTTTTTTATTTTCTTGGATTTCAAGATCAAAGGTTATCGGGGCCAAGGTTAGGGTCAAGATCATCTGGATCTAAGATAGCCGCCGGCCGACCGGAATGACAGAGCACGAACAGCTCCATCGCTCCGGTCCCAGGTCCCGATGTGCCAAAGACCCCATAATACCTCTAGTAATTATAATATATATTTTTTATTAATATGAAAAAAAACCGGTAAAAAATAGGTGTGTTAAAAATGGCTGGTAATAACTAGTTATCGTGCAAAGTATTATTAAGGCGAGTGCGCACGAATTCGATGCGTTGTCCCATTGGTGTAATTTTCTAGACTTGGTCAAGCTTTGTTTGCACGAGGCGGAGGAATAGCTTGAAAGTAGAACTTTAGCAGGGCTTCAAAAAGTCGGAAATAACCGTTCACGATAAAGTGAGCATTTTTTAATGCCCTGCTCATGATCTACTTGTTAGCAAAATGTATATTCTTCCGCCGTAATATGAAGAATTAACATTTCCATGTACCTGGTCACTTTATTCACGCGTCAGTCAAGTTAAACTGTGAAATTATTAGAAAAGCAACAAAACTGCAAATTCTTACACTTATACGCATTTAAAAGGCAGAAATAAAAATAAACCATTTCAGTTTTCACAAAGGTTTACCAAACACATTTAATTGAACGTTAAAAAGCGAAACAACATTTCTCTCGGTCGTTACCAACTTTACTGGGCGCGTGCCAGTCAGTTTAGACGTTGAAATGCATGCAGGTAGGGGCAGTGGCATTTTTCAAATGTTGATTTCAAAAGTGGTCAGATAATCTAGAACACCCTATCCCATTCCTACCCAGCTGTTTACATTACACACGTGTGGGAAATGTTTTGTGTGTACAGCACACAGCAAAGCTCGATGGATAATACTCTTGCCTGTGGGTAAATGATTCGCAAATTGCCTTACTGGTCTAGGTCATAATTGGTTCATATAACTGTAGCCGAACATATAGTCTACAGCTCATTGGCTGTGACAACGAAACAAGAGTTGTGTCGAACTTAAAGTACAGCACGCATCCATTAAGATTTTTGTTTGCAGCATGTGAAATTGTAAATTAAAGTGGGTCGGAAAGGGCTATAGTATAATTGACGAGTTGTCCTACCTTGCCGTGACTAGGAAGAGCTGTGGTTGGCCGCCGTGTCACAGCGCGGGCCAATGGGCGGCTATAGGACATGAAGCCCTGCTAACATTCTACCTGCAGGGAATTCCTACGCCTCATAAAAACAGAGCTTAGAAAATTACGCCTGAAGGCCAACGCACCGCATTCGTGCGCACTTGGTGTAGTGCTGTTTTTCATAATATCTATTTCTCACTAGGCAATACCAACACTCCTATTTTCTCTCTGTCTTTATTCATATAAGTTATAAACTAAATATTGNCTATTTCTCACTAGGCAATACCAACACTCCTATTTTCTCTCTGTCTTTATTCATATAAGTTATAAACTAAATATTGTAATTTATAGAAAAAAATATAAGTGAAAGATTTAACCAAAAATAAGATACGTTTATAATAACACGAGGATGACTCAACGCTTGTGACACGTGACGTATTTAGAAAGCAACCAAACACGACATACGTGGGGTGAGTTTTCAAAGGTTTGATTCGAGAAGCGTGAAGGAACCGCGGACAGACTATGGCGGCGGAACGCTAACAAAACCTGGCGTTGACAGCGGCGGAGGAGTGGCGCGCGCCCCGGGAAGTGATAAAACTGGAGCGGCGCTATTTTCGGACGGGCGCGCCGCGTCGTGGCGTTGGCGTCCCGACGCCAGCAGGGATCGCTCTCGCGCCGGTCTNCTTTTAAAATCATATCTTTGAAATGTCACCCCTCACATGCAATGTGTGATAGTTTCGTAATATGTCATGCATCACTGGCGTTTTATACTTGTGCTAACATAAAAGTAAATTTACGTATATTTTATCTATAAATTATAGTAGAGGGATTACGGGGACTATTGCACATCGGAACCTGGGACCAGTCGGCCAGCGGCCATCTTGGATCCAGGTGTCCTTGACCCTGATTTTGGCCCCGGTGACCTTTTACCTTAAAATCCCAGGAAATCCAAACAAAAATCCTAAAATTAAAAAACAGCAAAAAAATTATATAAAAATATTAAGAAATTATTTAAAAATTTATTTTTAAAAAAACTAAATTTCCGGAGGTAAAAAACACCCCCCTCCTACCTAACTCATTCCACCATATTTGTAAGTGCAGTTCACCATTTTGGTAGGCATCACACCCATCATCCACCATTTTGGTCGGTGCAGTCCACTTTGTTGGTAGGTGCAGCTGTCCGCCATCTTGTTTGGTGCATTCTTTCATCTTAGTTTTTTCGTTCGTCATTAATTTTATTATTGGAGTTTGTCTCTCACCTTTGTTCGACAGCCACCTTGGATTTTTTTTCGTTTGTTATTTGTTTATACATTACTGAAGCTTGTCTCTCACCTTCGTTCGACCGCCATCTTGGTTTTACGTTTGTAATTTGTTTTACATTGCTGGTGCTGTCACCAGCACCGCGCCCAGCAGACGACTGGCCCCCTCCACTCCCCGCTTCCAATAAAACTAATTGACCAATTGCCCCAACCCTGATTCTCATTGGCTAATTGTCCACTCCCTTCCAATATATTTAATTGCTCCGCCAATGTTTCTCAATGGCAAATTACTCAGATGTTTTCGGAAACCTATGTTCAACCAATTAGTCGGTTCCCCTCCACCCCCTTCGAATATGTTTAATTACTCCTCCAATAATTCTCATTGGCTAATTACTCGGGTGTTTTTTAAACCTTCGTTCCGACCAATTGGAGGGGCTCCGAGCGAAGGGGCGAAGGGTGGGTCTTATAAATAAATTTTAAGGGAAAAGAAATAGTCCACCTTCGCGATTTAAGTAGGTCGCCGATTGGTAGGAACGATAGTTTCCGAAAGCACCCGAGTAATTAGCCAATCAGAAATATGGGCGTATCAATTAANCGCCGATTGGTAGGAACGATAGTTTCCGAAAGCACCCGAGTAATTAGCCAATCAGAAATATGGGCGTATCAATTAAATATATTTGGAAGGGGGCGGACAATAAGCCAATGAGAATCAGGGGTGGGGCAATTGGTTAATGAAATATATAGTGGAAGGGGTGTGGTGGGGGTCAGTAGTCTTCTGGGTGCGGTGTTGGGGACAGTACCAGCAATTTAAAACAAATGACAAACGAAAAAACCTAGATCGTGATCGAACAAAGGTGATAGACAAACTCCAGTAATGTATAAACAAATGACAAATAAAAATCCAAGATGGTGGACTGCGCCAACCAAGATGGTGGATGGCTGCACCTACCAATATGGCGGACGGTGGCTGTGATGCCTACCAAAATGGTGGACTTCGCCTACCAAGATGATGGAATGAGTGTGATTGGAGGGGGGTGAGGGAAACCCCTGGAAAGTTAAGATTTTAAAATAATTTTTAAATAATTAAAAAAACTATTTTTTTTTANGGGGGGTGAGGGAAACCCCTGGAAAGTTAAGATTTTAAAATAATTTTTAAATAATTAAAAAAACTATTTTTTTTTAATATTTTGAACTTTTTTTTTATTTTCTTGGATTTCAAGATTAAAGGTTATCGGGGCCAAGGTTAGGGTCAAGATCATCTGGATCTAAGATAGCCGCCGGCCGACCGGAATGACAGAGCACGAACAGCTCCATCGCTCCGGTCCCAGGTCCCGATGTGCCAAAGACCCCATAATACCTCTAGTAATTATAATATATATTTTGTAATTAATATGAAAAAAAACCGGTAAAAAATAGGTGTGTTAAAAATGGCTGGTAATAACTAGTTATCGTGCAAAGTATTATTAAGGCGAGTGCGCACGAATTCGATGCGTTGTCCCATTGGTGTAATTTTCTAGACTTGGTCAAGCTTTGTTTGCACGAGGCGGAGGAATAGCTTGAAAGTAGAACTTTAGCAGGGCTTCAAAAATTCGGAAATAACCGTTCACGATAAAGTGAGCATTTTTTAAAGCCCTGCTCATGATCTACTTGTTAGCAAAATGTATATTCTTCCGCCGTAATATGAAGAATTAACATTTCCATGTACCTGGTCACTTTATTCACGCGTCAGTCAAGTTAAACTGTGAAATTATTTGAAAAGCAACATAACTGCAAATTCTTACACTTATACGCATTTAAAAGGCAGAAATAAAAATAAATAATTTCAGTTTTCACAAAGGTTTACCAAACACATTTAATTGAAAGTTAAAAAGCGGAACTACATTCTCTCGGTCGTAACCAACTTTACTGGGCGCGTGCCAGTCAGTTTAGACGTTGAAATGCATGCAGGTAGGGGCAGTGGCATTTTTCAAATGTTGATTTCAAAACTGCGCAGATATTCGCGAACAGCCTATCCCATTCTTACCCAGCGTACACAGTTGTTTACATTACACACGTGTGGGAAATGTTTTGTGTGTACAGCACACAGCGAAGCTCGATGGATAATACTCTTGCCTGTGGGTAAATGATTCGCAAATTGCCTTACTGGTCTAGGTCATAATTGGTTCATATAACTGTAGCCGAACATATAGCCTACAGCTCATTGGCTGTGACAACGAAACAAGAGTTGTGTCGAACTTAAAGTACAGCACGCATCCATTAAGATTTTTGTTTGCAGCATGTGAAATTGTAAATTAAAGTGGGTCGGAAAGGGCTATAGTATAATTGACGAGTTGTCCTACCTTGCCGTGACTAGGAAGAGCTGTGGTTGGCCGCCGTGTCACAGCGCGGGCCAATGGGCGGCTATAGGACATGAAGCCCTGCTAACATTCTACCTGCAGGGAATTCCTACGCCTCATAAAAACAGAGCTTAGAAAATTACGCCTGAAGGCCAACGCACCGCATTCGTGCGCACTTGGTGTAGTGCTGTTTTTCATAATAACTATTTCTCACTAGGCAATACCAACACTCCTATTTTCTCTCTGTCTTTATTCATATAAGTTATAAACTAAATATTGTAATTTATAGAAAAAAATATAAGTGAAAGATTTAACCAAAAATAAGATACGTTTATAATAACACGAGGATGACTCAACGCTTGTGACACGTGACGTATTTAGAAAGCAACCAAACACGACATACGTGGGGTGAGTTTTCAAAGGTTTGATTCGAGAAGCGTGAAGGAACCGCGGACAGACTATGGCGGCGGAACGCTAACAAAACCTGGCGTTGACAGCGGCGGAGGAGTGGCGCGCGCCCCGGGAAGTGATAAAACTGGAGCGGCGCTATTTTCGGACGGGCGCGCCGCGTCGTGGCGTTGGCGTCCCGACGCCAGCAGGGATCGCTCTCGCGCCGGTCTCGCGCCCCGCGGCNTCGACCGCCCGGACCAGACAGAACAGATCAGCCAATCAGGGGCAAGGTTACCCCCCGACGAAATCGCATCCTCGACAGCCCGACAAAATTAGATTCTTTTTATATTTTAGTCAAGCGTCGGACTCTCTTTGCAGCAGAAAAAAACATAAACACGATCTTACAACACGTGGTAAATTTCACACTAAAAATATTTCATTTATGTGTACATCATGGTTATTCTGTAACAAAAAACTGTTGAATTGACGAAAATAAATATTCAGTAAAAACCAAGTGCACCGATATAAAAAAAATACTTTCTCTAGGAAGTTTACAAAACAAAATAGTGTACAGTCTGTTGCGATTTATTTGCATTCCAAAGAGAATGTACAAGTAACTGGCCATTCTGGGATTTGCCGAAAGCCACGTAACNTGTTGCGATTTATTTGCATTCCAAAGAGAATGTACAAGTAACTGGCCATTCTGGGATTTGCCGAAAGCCACGTAACACTTGTCGGATGGAAACTGTCGCGGTATTGTAAACACTGAAATAATTTGTCGGATTGTCACGATGGTCGGGACGAGTTTGTCGTGGCATTGTAAATCCAGCAAAGTAAGTTCATAAAATGAACCGGCGGGCTGAACACGGACTCTCCGACAGCAATCGTTACGCGTCGGTGACAAGACGAAACACGAGAGCTAATGTATTGTTGAGTTGAGAGTTGAGAGATCTGGGCGGTACTTAACAACGAGGTAAGGGTGAAGCGAGGTGGGAATGGAGGAGCGCCGGAATACAATAGCGTGGGAAACGAGAGATCCCTGAGAAAACCCGCCAGCCAGCGACATCGTCCGGCACGATTCACACTTGCGAAAATCCTGGAGTGACCCGGCCGGGTGTTGAACCTGGTTCGCCTTGGTGGGAAGCAAGCAGTCTAACCGCTCAGCCAGCGCGACCTTGGCGAATGTTGTGATTACGAACGGCACTGCGGTACGCATTTCGTTAAACCCAAGGTATATCGAAATTCTGACTTCACAGGACAAAGGAATACACTGAAAATCTTTACATAATTTTATTTAGTAAGCATGTTCAGGAAGAAGTAAACACCTGCCTAAAATAATAGAATTGAAGAAAGACACTATGAATAACGTGTGGGGAAATGTCGTTAAATATTTATATTTCTAATTTATAAACTTACAGCTTACCGAGTGCGACGAGAAAAGTTAACTTCTGCCACCGTAACAACACCACAGCAATAACATTAATATACCAAGACTACAAAACTGGCGCACGAATGCCGCGCGTTGCCTCTGTGGTGTTATTTTCTTGACGCAGTTAAGCTTCCTTTGCAAGAGGCGGAGGAATATCCTGGAAGTAGAACTTAAGCAGAGCTTCAGAAAAGTTGGAAGTAACCGTGAATGAACTATAATTAGGGGCAGTGATATTTCGCGAAAGGATTTCGAGACACGATACAGTCCAAAGCACTGTAGGGTCGTCCAGTTTATTTGATTGGCTAAAAAATTTTCTGGCCCGTGTTAACCGTTTGCGCACGAATCACGAAGGTTCACTGTCGGAGTTACTTAGTCCTGAGAGGCTTGGTCAAAGACGGACACGGCACCAGCAGTCAATGTAGGTATAACAAGAGCTGAGGTGTGTATATAGTGTTGAAGTCTACTGTGTGCTCCGATTTTTTTACGTGAAAAGTCACTGGCCCTGGCTATAATTGTACAGAGGTGAAATAGGCACTTATTCCGCGAACTTAAACCACACAGGCCAGAGAAAATGGCTTCACTGACCAGTAACATGGCAGAACGCCGTTCGCCAATCAACGCCTGGTAACTTACTTGCCATTCGACAGCCCATCCGATACGGTATCGCAGCACGTTGTAGCAAATCAGACACGAGGCCCGTTTCCAGAGCTTCGTACAGCCAATCAGAGAATGGGTACGTTCACGTCATAAGATCCTNAAATCAGACACGAGGCCCGTTTCCAGAGCTTCGTACAGCCAATCAGAGAATGGGTACGTTCACGTCATAAGATCCGAAACTCCATTTCGTCTCTGTGTATTTGCCTACTCTTTGGTGAAGCGGTAACAGACTACACTCTATGGCGTAGCCCCGCTCGAGGTTGCTGCCCGTTTGAGTTGAGCACCGAAATGTGCGTGTACACCTGCAAATAAATGTATTTCATCTGGTTAAAAAAAAATTTTTTTAATGGCGTCTGCTTACAAATGCCATTTTAACAAACTTTTCACGAGTATGTGCAAGTTACAGCTTATACATAGCTGCCACAGGCCGAGGTGGCGTAGAGGTAAAACCCTGGGCCGGAGTTCGATTCCTCGTTTCGATTTTCCCACAGTTTCGCCCCGGCATTCCAGGAAAATGCCGAGATGGTTCCTTGAAACAGCTTATGGTTGGTTATTTCCTCCTTTTCTCACTGTACGAACGACAGTTTTATCTGTAACGAACACGTCGGCGAGACGATAGGAAATAGTTAAACATAAAAACTTTAAAAAAAAAATTTAAAAAACAGTCTTTACTGTTTTTTTAATGTAATATTTTAAGAGTCAAAATTGCTTGGATAACTTTAATTACGAACATTACAGTGGGGAATCCTTAAAGTGGTGTAAGCACGAGAACACTACATTTACATCTATTATAACGCTATAGAGAGCTACAGTACAGTCACTTCTGAAAATCTCTAAGAAACGAGTTTACGCTGGAGCCAGTTCTGATTTTGCGTTGCCAAATAAAAGTGATTGCGCTTAAAATTATTATTGTGGAAAACGGTTCCTTTGGCGAAGACTATTCCGATCAGATAAATAATTTGATCCATTGNACGAGAACACTACATTTACATCTATTATAACGCTATAGAGAGCTACAGTACAGTCACTTCTGAAAATCTCTAAGAGACGAGTTTACGCTGGAGCCAGTTCTGATTTTGCGTTGCCAAATAAAAGTGATTTCGCTTAAAATTATTATTGTGGAAAACGGTTCCTTTGGCGAAGACTATTCCGATCAGATAAATAATTTGATCCATTGNCGCTTAAAATTATTATTGTGGAAAACGGTTCCTTTGGCGAAGACTATTCCGATCAGATAAATAATTTGATCCATTGAACGACATGCACAGTTAACGTTATTTGAGTCAAACATGATTTCTTTCATACCTTTGTAGAATTACAAAAATGTTTTTTTATTATTCTGAGAGCATATTAAAGGTATTGTGCAGTTCCATATAAAAATAATAAAATGTCTAACGCAATTAGAAAAGGAACTAAAGTAGGAAACAATGTTATTGATAGACTCACCTGTTTGGTTATTTTGTTTCCAAAGCAAAGAAGTGATAACGATAACACTGGCATGCGCATCATATTGATATTCTCAATACACGTGGTAACAAATTTACATTATAAATTATGCATAGTGCAACTTTTAATCTCAAGCAGTGACAGCACCATTTAAATTACGCCAATACAGTGCTTAAATTTTTCCGTAATAAATGTTTTGCAAAGAGAAATAGTTCAGAACACAACAAAAATTCATATATTTTGTTTGTAAGAGACAAACTCAATCTCGCAATCACAGCGTGGAGTATTCGTATTCTATTTGTAAACAAGAATGATTCGCAGTTGTTTTATTCTATATATATATTGATTGGATTCATTTTGTGGACCTCAGGTTGGTTCACAAATTAAACTGGGTAAAAATTACATCTATAAACGACATAGGATAACCGAGATTAAAACCTCGTATGTCATAATTCAAAGGGGAAAATCCAGAAAATTCTACCACGGCATCGGTCTATAAATAATAAAAGTTGTATTTCTGCAGCTGTGCACAACTCTTTGACGACTAGGTAAGTGTGTCAGTTTTATGAACTATATTGATAAACCTGTTCCGGTTATACAGTCATTATAGCGTTTGCATACGACACGGGTTGCCGTCTATTCAAATCCCGTATCGAGTACGCGTGTTACACTGAAAATACTTGTTTACAACGAGCAATAGTTTGTTCACTTATGGGTGTTCAATAGCAAACAATTATTTTATTAACTTTTAGGGCATTTTATAATTCTGTTTTATTACATCAAACAGTACTTTGATAAAAAAAATCAAAAACCATGGAAAATTAATTTACTAAAATTAATAGCGGAATATAAAGGAATTTCTAATTTATATATATTGGCATATAAATGTAAAAATTTTGCATAATTCTCGTGTTTGGCAACAGTTCAAATTAATTGTAAAAGTAATTAGTATAAGATGAAAAAATTTATAGTGGTTCGACCATTACTTTATTTTAAGTTGTTCAATACAAATTAAAATCCAAACTAAACCCTAATCGTAAGCGAACAGAATGCTACACTTCAAAGAAACGTCAAAAAACACTTTAGCTGAAATCAAACATTGTGCTCGTAAAACGTTTTGAAATTTGTTTGGCACAAATTTCAAAGTTAATAAAGCTGATAAATGCGAGAGTTATTTTTAAGCTTATTTGGCATTTTTATGAAATTTTTTTNAAATTTCAAAGTTAATAAAGCTGATAAATGCGAGAGTTATTTTTAAGCTTATTTGGCATTTTTATGAAATTTTTTTATATTGTATCGCAAAATCGCAAATATCTTTTTAAAAAAAATGTTAGGCACTGGAGCAGCTAATCTGCTGNTTTTTTTATATTGTATCGCAAAATCGCAAATATCTTTTTAAAAAAAATGTTAGGCACTGGAGCAGCTAATCTGCTGTTACTCCAAACATCTGCATTCGTTCCTTTGAAACAAATCAATCATTAAAAAATAATTGGTTGAGCCAAACAATTATTTGGTTAATCACATATAATCTATATATGCATGCAGTAAACACAACTATTTTAAAAGTACGTTCAACTAATCGGTTTGATTACAGCAAACATGATAATTATTATGGTACAGTTAAATCAGTGTTTTTGAAGAAAGGAAAACATTTGGTTGCCCGGAACAATCTGATGTACATCATTACAGAATTTATTGCGGCAATAAAATCAGCTTGGTCCAGAAATGTAATTCACTTGGTTGGCTGCAAGGTAATCGGGTTATTTGATTGCCGTCGTCTAAAAATACTGTTCGAGAGTTTGTTTGTAATTTTCGTGGCAGTTACGATGGCAAAAATGTTTGTGCATTTATTGATGTACAATGATGGTATAAACTGTAGCAGTGAAACAATTTCAACAGGAAGCAATAAAGTAAGGTGGTCAAACTTGAAATCAGCAATTTACGTGCATATCCTATATTAGGATATTTCATGTATTTACAAAAAATGATAAATGCGTCAGTGTTGTTCACGTAACCGGGTCCAAGACTTTCGTATTCGAAACGAGGTCGTGTTTTCACTTTATTTTTATGATAACCGAAACTGTCTTATGTACGCAGAACCATACACTTCGTTATATAAACCAACTAAATATAACCCGTTGTGGCAACAAAATACGAACACTAAAATAATTTCGTCACAGCAACCAAATATTTAATTTCCCCCATGCAAACAATTAATTTGGTTGCCTCAAACAAACTTTGTTTATTCAACGAAAAAGTTTCTGAGTGTATAATTAATTAAAACTTTAGGTCGTTCCCGTAATAACGTACTAAGGTTGTTTAGTGGAAACCATTAATAAACAACTTCACTGTAAGTGGCAATGGTTGGTGAGAAATTTTTAAAATGTGGTTAAATCAAAATGAACACTTCAAGGTTTTTTTTTCAGTCGTTAAAGTAAAGTAAAACTGTGCAGGAAAAATAAAAATTATTATTTTTTATTAAAACTAATACAATAAATCTTAATTTCATACTCTCTTTCGAGTGGTAGAATCTCTTACTCCTACTTTATGTTGCCGTAAACATTTTGTCCGGTTCGTTACAAAAATTAACCNAATATAACCCGTTGTGGCAACAAAATACGAACACTAAAATAATTTCGTCACAGCAACCAAATATTTAATTTCCCCTATGCAAACAATTAATTTGGTTGCCTCAAACAAACTTTGTTTATTCAACGAAAACGTTTCTGAGTGTATAATTAATTAAAACTTTAGGTCGTTCCCGTAATAGCGTACTAAGGTTGTTTAGTGGAAACCATTAATAAACAACTTCACTGTAAGTGGCAATGGTTGGTGAGAAATTTTTAAAATGTGGTTAAATCAAAATGAACACTTCAAGTTTTTTTTAAGTCGTGAACGTAAAGTAAAACTATACAGGAAAAATAAAAATTATTATTTTTGATTAAAAAAAAATACAAGAAATCTTAATTTTATGCTCTTTNCAATAAATCTTAATTTCATACTCTCTTTCGAGTGGTAGAATCTCTTACTCCTACTTTATGTTGCCGTAAACATTTTGTCCGGTTCGTTACAAAAATTAACCAACGACGAGATGGTCCCGTCATGGCGCAGTAGGTCTTGTGCCACTCTAGCTCGGAGAACTCTTCCCCTCCCCTGTCTCCTGAGTGCACGAGCGTGATAAACACTTTGTCAATGCCAACGACTATTTAAGTCTGAAGCTGAAGCGCACACGATACAGTATGGCCACTATTTCAGCTATTCCGGCCAGCCGAATAAGAGCGCCGCGGCGAACAAAATTTGATCGCGCGCACTGACTTCGGAAGAATTTTTATCGTGCGGGCAGCGTGCCATGGTATCGAGATCGCTAATAGGTTTCGATGCGTGTACGAAACGATAACCGCATCGGAACAGAGAATTAGAAAAGCAGTTTCGTTGTAGACGTGTGTATGTAACAAATCCACAGCATTCTTCGCTAAAGCTTTTTCGAGCAATATTTGAACTCATACGTCTAATCACATCCAAATCGACACACTTCTTATACCTAATAAACTCACTCCAGCCGATTTAGAACCAGCAACCCGATTTGATAGTACCGATGCAAAAAAAAAAAAGGCTTTGTACTATAGCTCAACAATTTTTATATCGAATTGCATCAAATTTCGTATTCAAGCAGTATTGAGGAGCATGGAAAATAAAAATATAATTTAAGAGAACAAGATATATTTTTCAGAATTTCTTTCTTCTAATATTCTACTATAAGTTAGTATTTTATATTTCCTCGACCATTTTATCGATTTGGAGGTAACATTTTTTTATGAGTAGTATTTAGTTAATTTTCTATCCGTTTTCATAATTTTTAATTGCAGTCTAAAATATAATTTAATAATGTCCTATCTCAAACGCATGCATTTAAGCCTATGCTCGTGGTAGAAGGAAATATGAACATCAGGTTTTACACTATACAGTTAGTTTTTAGAACTTCGTTATGCTGGTATGCTAAACGTGGAGTTAAAGCGCGCACACACACACAAAACCATCTCGAAAGGACGCACGCACGCACGCACACACACACACACACACATATATATTCCTTACCAGAAGCTTGGAGTTTGTCATTAATATGGGGTTCTTGGATTGAAATACATCGATAATAAGAGTACTTCAACAATCATCGGAGGAGGGGGATGTATTTGTTAAAAATATATAATTACTTTTTATGACTTGTATTTTGAAGGTGTCACACGTGTACCTACAGGCATTATTCCACTGGTGAAATGTTGTGAGGACACTACTCTGGTGTGACACGAAACGGAGGTTTGTTCAGTATTTCGCCTGGAAATAGGCCACACGTCTGTTGCAGCCTCTAGCACTGTTGCATGCCTCCAGGCGTAAGAATGTCAGCTCGTCGTTACGGTACGTAACAGGAAGTTCGAACGGTCGTGTAATCCGGTGAAGTCCTGGATGCAGGTCGCGAAGCCACTAGTCGACAGTGTTACCACCTTACTTGACGTGCTTCTCTTCCTCGTCCCCAGCACCGCGCTTTGCTAGACGTAATACATTTCCAACATCCGGTATATCAAACTACTTTTGTATCAGTTTAAATGTGTGTTCCTTTAAGTTAAGTGTCAATATTTTTTTCTATGTTTCGAGAATTTTTTTTACAGTTTTCTGACATATAAATAAATATTTAATTAAGAACTCTACAATCGTTTTTAAACTGTTTTTTTATAACATTTGTAAAAAATGTTTAACTAAAATATTGTATAGAAAAATATTAAAAGCAATGTAAATAAAATTTTTGTTTCGGCTAATATCAGAAGATATGTATTGCGGAGTCTTAGCAACGCGTAAAGCGAATTATTTTTAATCCAGCAACCCGTTGGGCTTCGACTAGGGTTTAAGTTCTGTCTTCTTGTACTTTGAAATATATCCTGCAACTTACAACTATATGGAATCGCACGAGGAACTTCTAAGAAATTTCTTAGAGGTGCTGTGGTTATTTAAACAGTTACTACGAACCGTGTTAATAATTAAGTCTTTTAATTTTACATGGCAAATATATACGTTTAAAATTCTCATAATTCCCTTTTCGTAAATTACTTTGGCAACATTTGCAGTTCCGTCAAACTATTATTTAATTTATCAAAATAAATACATTTACAAGATATACCAAACACATAACGGTGAGTCAAACGAAAACATTAAAAATACGATGAAATATCGACCACTCTGACTGTCCGGTAAGATGGTGCGACAAAGAGGTATAGAGTGACGTATATACAATAGGTGGCAGAGAAAAACTGGCACGATATGACAGGGTGCAACAGTAGCATCAAGATGGCGGCTTCACTGTCAGCATGCACGAAAAAAAGATCCATGGTCAAAAATTATATGTGTGTGTGTTAGTAAGGAAAATATCAAATCCATGGAAATTCGTTATAGAATATAAATGCGGTACGGTGATTAATGTTTTTCAAGTGCGAAAAATATGTTCAACTGACAGTGTATGAGTCGCTGCCCACGACGTCGAAGGAATGTTTTTTCTCGAGATGTAGGTATATGCACTTTCCAAGCAATCGAACACTCGTATTGTAAGGCAGGTGGCCCGTGGGATAAAACATACGTAATTTTACATCTTCTCTGTTCAGCAGAGTGCACGATAGAAAAAAAATATAAGATTTTCTTTTGACTCGCACTTGAATAAAAAAAAAACTTTATACTTGAACACCTTTAAAGCGAACGCCTATCAGTTTCTGTAAATACGTTGGTGAGTGTACGAAGGAAGGATTAAAAAAATTGACTGAACGTTTTCCCAGTGGGTTTGTTTCCGGATAATCAGAAATTCAGTGAGAGTTTGGGGTAGAGCTTAACAGGTCAAGTCTTAGGCACCTAGAAAGGAGAAACGAGGTTAGAATAAAGCAGCTGCGTAATATAGTGGTAGGGAAAAGAAGAGAACTCAAGGGAATCACTGTTGTTAACGGCAACGTCTGCTATGTTCCCCAAATGCAAAAATCAGGGGGTTNGGCAGAGAAAAACTGGCACGATATGACAGGGTGCAACAGTAGCATCAAGATGGCGGCTTCACTGTCAGCATGCACTAAAAAAGGATCCATGGTCAAAAATTATGTGTGTGTGTGTTAGTAGGGAAAATATCAAATCCATGGAAATTCGTTATAGAATATAAATGCGGTACGGTGATTAATGTTTTTCAAGTGCGAAAAATATGTTCAACTGACAGTGTATGAGTCGCTGCCCACGACGTCGAAGGAATGTTTTTTCTCGAGATGTAGGTATATGCACTTTCCAAGCAATCGAACACTCGTATTGTAAGGCAGGTGGCCCGTGGGATAAAACATACGTAATTTTACATCTTCTCTGTTCAGCAGAGTGCACGATAGAAAAAAAATATAAGATTTTCTTTTGACTCGCACTTGAATAAAAAAAAAACTTTATACTTGAACACCTTTAAAGCGAACGCCTATCAGTTGCTGTAAATACGTTGGTGAGTGTACGAAGGAAGGATTTAAAAAATTAACTGAACGTTTTCCNGCTGTAAATACGTTGGTGAGTGTACGAAGGAAGGATTTAAAAAATTAACTGAACGTTTTCCCAGTGGGTTTGTTTCCGGATAATCAGAAATTCAGTGAGAGTTTGGGGTAGAGCTTAACAGCTCAAGTCTTAGGCACCTAGAAAGGAGAAACGAGGTTAGGATAAAGCAGCTGCGTAATATAGTGGTAGGGAACAGAAGAGAACTCAAGGGAATCACTGTTGTTAACGGCAACGTCTGCTATGTTCCCCAAATGCAAAAATCAGGGGGTTNAGAAGAGAACTCAAGGGAATCACTGTTGTTAACGGCAACGTCTGCTATGTTCCCCAAATGCAAAAATCAGGGGGTTGACCCCGCCGGGAATCGAACCCGATTCGCTGATGGGAGAGGCGATCTGCAAAAAAAAAACCTCAATCAGACGATACCCATACCCACGTTAAGTTAGGATAGACCACGGCTCTGAATTTTGCTATAGGCAACCCACCAATGAAATGATAGTGCAAGATGAAAACACTGCACAACATTTAAGTTCCCTGCGCTTAAGGCAATGCAGCATTCAGATACGTTGACCGGCGAGGACCTTGGTGCCTCATCAGTTCTGTGACTCACGGTTTGCTCAAGTCCCTCGAAGATTAATTTCACTACTGCTCTCGTAAGTAAAGTTTCAAACTATTAAATTAACAACACGGCATGCCTCTGCCTTTCACGCCGTCTGTAAATAAAATGAGCTCGGTGAACAAAGACTTTCTTAAGCGAGAGTCGTTGTTCCTGGCCGCGGCTTCGCGTGACGGCCATTATTGCCGTCGGGTGCCCCGTCACCGCACGCCAGGTGAATACGGGAAGGTTCCATTAAAGCGATGGAGGGCGCGCGATAAGGGCGAACCTCGGATGTGTGACATATGCGCATTCGTCTCTGATGCCATCGCGCTTACACCACGAGTGTCGACAAACAAATATTAAATGCCAGGAGCTCGTGAAGAGGTAACGTAACGCTCTTTCCTCAAAGCTAGATTGTACTATGTGTTCGGGAATCGCAAGACGAATATGCACAGTTCTTTTAAATAAACTTACTACTTTATTTTTAAATATTTATTATAATGCATTAAAATTCATATTTTATTGTTGATAGTTTACGGAATACGCAAGTTATGTGTTCTGAAATCGCGTAAAATTGCCGCCCGAAGATATTGAAGCTTCCGTATTTACTCAACGAGCGTTTCTAGAAAGTAGATCTACGTGATTTTTTAAATCGTGTGTGAAAAGCTAAGTTCTCAAACAGCACGATAGACGCAACAAAGGCACAGAAATCACTGCTCGTTCATGACTCCTCAAAGAATGCAAAGTTTTGACACTCGAAAATCACTGTAGCTGTAAAAACATCGCTTTGTTTGCTTATATAAGTTTGTAGTTAGATATTAAAAGTTGTAAATGTTGAAAATAACTTTATACAATGCAGTGCGTTCGTAAAAAGACATACTCAGCCGCACGAATGGTAAGCGGGAAATGTTTCGGAAAAGGATTTCCTACAAAGAAAAAAGGAAAATATTATGGAAGAAGTAGAGAAGTAGATAGCTAATCAACCGTTATTTCAAGCTCTTGAGATTTCAAGGTAACTTATAAGTGTGACCCTGTAAAAGGTCAAGAGGTATTTATTTTCTCGTTTTTCCAATAAACGTTTGGAAAGAGTACATTNAGAGGTATTTATTTTCTCGTTTTTCCAATAAACGTTTGGAAAGAGTACATTGTTTTTGGTGTTTTATTTTGTAATCTAGGTTATGCAACTATCACAATTCTTTCAAGTAACTGGCTTATGATGAGAGGACCTATAAAATATAACAGATAAGTTTTCAAGACCACGAACATTTAATATTATTTTGTATCAAGGATGTCTGATTCCGTAACAACAAAAATGCGAGCACCCTTCTCATAATTCGGGCACTTCTATAGTAGAGATAACTCGTTAATCGTTGCAATGAACCACTTGCGATCGCTTTAGAGAAAAAAAAAATCCCTCTTTTTATAGAAGAAATATGGATGAATGGTTTAAACCTCATTGCCTGTAAGTGCGGCGACTACGAAAACTGATAAAAAATAATAGATTAAAATAAAAGTTGCTAGTAATTTCAGCAGCCTTAACAGTGTAGTGTGGCGCCAAGTTAAAGCACAGTAAAACCTAAGCTGTTTTGGGGCCGGTTTGATAAATCTTGCTTCAGCGGGGAACTGAACTCAGGTCGTCATCTTGCTCGTGATTCACGAGCGTTGTCGCACACCAACATGGCTCAAGGTTTTCCCGGTAGCGAACACTGCAGTCACCCGCTCGCAATCGTGCCAACCGAGCAAATAAAAATCTCCCCCGGGACAACAACTGCTGCAATTCCTGCGCGAATGCTCCAGTAAGTCGAAACACGCTGTCGACTGTGCGATTCACCTTGAGCTCGACGACGCGAGCGCAGCTGACATCCTGCTTTCGAAAACCGGTTGTGGGTCCCCCAGTTCCCGTTATTGTTCGACGCGGCAGTCTTGATGGTATTAGCCTCGCCTCCCGCCTCACTATTACACGCAGCGACGCGCGATACGTGACCACAGGTATCGGCCTGGGGAAACGCTATGGGCTGCGTGCCTTTCAAATGGCAGCACTCTATGTCGAGTGCAGTTGTCGCTGCCTCCATGGCCTCCGCCCTTGAAGGGATTGACGCAGCACGTGAACGAGCCCCGTCTTTCCTGTTAATACAGGTGGAACTACTGTAAAGAAGATGAGTTGTCTGATGGACGACATCGCAGGCCATACAGTGATCGACCTGATCAGGCCTCGAACAACAGTCCAGCAGCCATATATCGAGGCGACCCGAGACTTGCAACACGAACTGTCATGCAGTGTTAATAATGTATACAGGATGATTCTAAAATCATGGGACAAACATTGAGGAGTGGTAGAGCTCACTAAAACAAGCAATTATTGTATAGGAATATATGGGCGGAAGTGACGCGTTGAGGCACAAACACAAAAACATAACACATTAACGGAAACATAAAATGTTCATTAGCAGCATACGTAACGAGTGATTGCGCACAGAAAATGTTGAAACAGTTGCTGGAAATGCATCCACCAACAGTCACGCATGCTTGGCGACCTCTACATATGGCGCGATTGGCTGACAATGGTGGCGATAGTTGAGGGCAGTCAAACGGTGCGCCAGTGACCTGCTGCATCAGCATCACTCCACTGACACTACCAAGCTTGCATTACTGTCGGTGGTAGCAATTTTGAGCAATTATTATAAACATTGCTGTAAAAATGCATTTAGCGGCGACGTTGTAAATAAACATTATGTTGCATTTCATGTGTTTTTTTTTTTTTGTGTTTGTGCTTCAATGCGTCACTTCCGCCCATATATTCCTATACAATAATGGTTTGTTTTAGTGAGCTCTACAACCCCTCAATGTTTTTCCCATGATTTTAGAATCATCCTGTATATAATATCCGTCATGTAAAAAAATGTTGTCACTTTGTTGACAGGCGTGGTGGACAGCAGATCGTTATGATTAGACTAATCTACTGAGATTGTGTACCCTGTTACTACATAAATAAATAATATTTGTTTACTGAAACGGAGGCATCGCGGTCACGTCGACGTTTCTGAAGCCCTGCTTCAGTTTCACTTCCAGGATATTCCTCCGCCTCGCGCAGACGAAGCTTAACTGATGGTATTTTCCCACAATCAGATGTTTCTTCTAATTACCTTCAATTTTTATTGAATTCAATTCATTGAATTCTACATGAAGCCATACAAACGTCATAATCGCGGCCATTTTCACTTTCTTTTTCTGATTATCTCCTTTAATTTCAAAATTTTCTTGAAGGAAATTGAGATTTAAAAAAATGGCCGTGATTATGACGTTCGTATGACGTCATATAATATTCAATGAATGGAATTTTAAAAAAATTGAAGGTAATCTGAGGTAAAAAAAATTGCTTGTGTGAAAGGGCTTTTAAGTCTAGGAAACCACACCAAAGGGACAACGCACCGCATTCGTGCGTTCTCAGTGTAACAATATTTTGTGTAAGAACTATTTCCTACTAGGCATTATCTCTCTGTTTTTATTCACATTAATTAAAAAAGAAATATTATAATTTGTAGATAAAATACNTTCCTACTAGGCATTATCTCTCTGTTTTTATTCACATTAATTAAAAAAGAAATATTATAATTTGTAGATAAAATACAAGCAAAAGTTAAATTCCATAAAAAATAAGGTACTTTTATGTTAAAATAAGTATAAAATGCTTGTGATGTGTTACAAATTTAGGAAAAAAAAACCAAACGCATCATANTACTTTTATGTTAAAATAAGTATAAAATGCTTGTGATGTGTTACAAATTTAGGAAAAAAAAACCAAACGCATCATATATGGAGTGATTTTCCAAAAGTTTGTTTGAAATGTGTGAAGAAGCCGCGAATAGACTAAACTAAAGTGTACGTATGCACCCAGGATGTATTGGGTGATGTTGCAGACTTTCAGTGATGATGGAGAAGGGTACCATCATCCATTTGAGATAGCGAACCCCGGTTCGAGAATGCCTTCGTTGAACTTTACAACCAAAACAGTGTGTGCATGCTTCCCTGCTGCTTCCATTAGCTTGTCCGTACACAACAACTGTTTTGGTTGCAACGTTCGACGGAGGTGTTTCCGGATCGGGGTTCCCTATCTCCTGTGGATGGCTTCTCCATCGCCCCTGAAAGTCTGTAACCCCCCCCCCCNCTAGGATACATGCTGTAATATTTCCTCGGTTACTCGGTTACTATCGGCCAGATGATTTATACATTTTTCGCACTTAACTGAACACTTTTTCTAGCTCTTTGCTTAAGATCTAATTTATAGACGGTTTGAGTTTAACGCAACACTTTTGAAAGCTGTAAGCTTAAGAACTAATTTATAGATAATCAGCATTTAACTCAACACTTTTGAAAGATCTATGACGTAGTATACAGACTGTTCGTATTTAACTGAGCACTTTTGAAATCCCTATGCCTATGATCCAATTATCTCCTAATTCTGCATCCTTCTATCAGTTTCGCTACTGCTATGCCGGAGAGTCAGGTCTAATTAAATAATTTAGGCAGAAGTAAAAAAGTATATATAATTTCATTTTTGTAGAGTAGTTTAAGGTCTATTTGCGTGCGGCGGAAGAATATGCAGTGATTTGTTCGAAAGTACAACTTAAGCAAGGGCTTCGGAAAAGTTGAAAGTAATAATGAATGGACTACACAGAAAGAACGTCTGTACTTGTTGCAAAAAATTCATTGGCATCTAGTTGTCAAAGATATTCCTGTTGCTCTGCAGATGTAGTGTTGTATATTTACAACACATTCTATTTTAGAAAACATACAAACTTTTTATGTAGCTTAATGTTTACAACAAACTTGAAGTGTACAAATAAATAGTTGTTAAAATTCAACATTAGTTTAGAGTAGGAGATATTTTTTATCATCGAAGTATTTAGAGATGGTGATTAATGGAGCAGCGCCGGAATGCAAGGGCAGGGGGAAACTGGGGATCCCAGCGGCATCGTCCGGCACGATTCCCAAGTGCGAAAATTCGGACGCGACCCCGCCGGGAATCGAACCCGGTTCGCCAAGGGAGGAGGCGAGCAGCCTAGCCACTACACCACCGTGACCTCTCGTTCTATTGTAAGGTTTGAGATATTCAGTAGTGCCAATTGAGAATCACTGAACCTTACAAACAACCTCTTTGAAATGGAAGTAAATTTAATAACATTGAAAGATCCTGTGTTACAATCACATTCTCTTACAGTACCTAGAAATTCCACAGTTTAATTTGGATCACGCATGTTTATAGTCTATTCGCGGGTTCTTCCCACTTCTTTAATGAAACCTTTGCAAAAACACCCCACGTGCGTCGTGCTTGGTTGTTTTCTCAATACGTCATGTATCACAAGCGTTTTAAACTTGTGTAAACATAAAAATACCTTTATTATTAAATCGTACTTTTACTTATATCATATCTATAAACTATGTAATTACATTAATAATTAATTCTTAATTTATTGTTTTTAAAAAAACTTTGGCAAGTGGTTTCCAAAGATTTCCTTGGGGAAAAAAAATCATACAGTTTACAGACGCGAATGCGTGTTTCTCCTCTCCCCCGCCGACCGCAGCGCTCCTAGCGGCTCGAAGCCGCAAACACGTGCTCTCCGGCGCCCTCTTAACGCGGTCCTGTCGACGACCTTATAAATCACCGGCGGCGGCGAAGGGGAGGGTTGGTTGGTTGGTTGGGGGACTTCATCTTCACAGGGGGTAAACCCCCAGTGACAGCGTAATTATGACAAAGTGGCGGGAAGTTTGGAAACTTATCGATCAGTTTGGCGACCGCTGAGAAGAGGAGGCGGCGTTGCGGGAGTCGCCTTTGCGCATGCGCGCGTAGCTCGAGCTCCAAGGATTATGACGCCTGAAGGCGAGGGCGAGAAACAAGTTATCGATCCAAAATAAAAAAAATACTCCCGTGGCATCTCGCTATCCGTTAGTAGTTTGCTATCACTTGAATTTTTTTTATACTACTTCACAATTGTAATTATATTCACACGAAATTTTTACGAACATGTACAGTTGAAAAAAAGAAACGCCCCTCATAATGGCGAAAAATGGAGCCGAGAACCGTAATCACAGAATACGAAACGTCTCCATGCTTTCTATAGCTTCGGGTTTCGGGAACGAACAATGCCGACACGAAGCTTTCTTCGCCACTGTGACTAGAAAATGATCGTTTCTGCGGCAGTTATTACATCGAAAATACTTACAAATGTTCCTTCAAACGTCGGAAAAGTAGCTTCAGACACCAGTTAGAGTTAGCAACACTTAAAACATTCATACTTTACTAGAAACTGAAAAAAAGTTAGGAATGTCACATTCGTAAAATAACATACGTAAACCATTCTTTCATTCAAGACGGTTGTAGACTCTAAAATTTTGATTTGGTTTCATATCTTACTCTAGATGAAATATTTTAAAGTTTTGCAATTTTTTTTATACACATAGTGAAACAGTCACGTGGCTTAATTTTAAGATCTATACTGATGATTATTTCATCTCTTTAAAACAAACTGCTGCTCAGCAGTTCGAATTTCAGCTTCTTAACTTTTTCGAGAGAAATTTAGTAGTACATTTCGTTGTTAAGTTTGTTACTGTTCATGGTATGAAGCAACACAAATAAATAATGTAAGTGGTTGAAATAAGAAAATAATGATTGCAGATTTGTCCGTTTCGGTAGGTAAAGAAAGAATACATGTAAATGTTTTCTATTAACAGTTACTATGTATAAAACAAAATCATAGTGGAGCGAAGAGACTTGGGGGCTCTTAACATCGGGGTCTTGAGAACCGTTAAGGGTGAAGCGAGGTGAGAATGGAGCGGCTCCGGAATGCAAGCGTGGGGGAAACAGGAGATCCCCGAGAAAACCCGCCTACCAGAGGCATCGTCCGGCAAAAATCCCACGTGGTCAAAGGGTGCGTGGTTTTATATAGTGTAGAAAACTGGTAGTTAATAATACAAAATTATTTTTATGAAGCATCTTGTAAAGCTTTTGAAGAAAATTAACTGGTAGGAAACAAAGCTCATATATCTTGATATCTTGTGTTTTCTCCCTACCATACATATTTTATGATATGAATAAGACTCGTGAATATCTAAACAGACAAAGCTAATGTCAATTTATTTATTTTGACGCCATACACCCCTCGTATATTCAACTCATGCAAATAACTTACGTGTAATCCTGTGTAAATCTCCCATGACTCAAAAACAATATACAGAATGATTCTAAAATCATGGGACAAACATTGAGGAGCGGTAGAGCTCACTAAAACAAACAATTATTATATAGGAATATATTGGCGGAAGTGACGCGTTAAGGCACGAACACAAAAATAACAGATTAAATGTAGCACATTGTTTATTTACAACGTCGCCGCTAAATGCCTTTTTACAGCAATGTTTATAATAATTTCTCAAAATTGCTACCACCGACAGTAATGCAAGCTTGGTAGCGTCGGTGGAGTGATTGGCGAACAGATTCAAATACGCCGGGTGTTTCACGTACGCCACCATTGTCAGCCAATCACGCCATATGTAGAGGTCGCCAAGCATGCGTGACTGTTGGTGGGTGCATTTCCAGCAACTGTATTAACATTTTCTGTACGGAATCACTCGTTAAGTATGCTGCTAATGAACATTTTATGTTTCCGTTAATGTGTTATGTTTTTGTGTTTGTGCCTCAACGCGTCACTCCCACCCATATATTCCTATACAATAATTGTTTGTTTTAGTGAGCTCTACCACCCCTCAATGTTTGTCCCATGATTTTAAAATCACTCTGTATATCTGAGGTAAAACGTTTCGGAATTGGTTTCGTGTTTTGGTGTTGGGCCAACGTTGTATAGGCCCTAACCAAAAAATTCATTGAGACGGGAATCTCATCTCCTTAGCACCGCGCCCTGAAAATGTCATCACGTCACGTAAATTAATATACGCGCGTTTTGAAAAACCACGCAGCGTGGTATCACAGTGAACGTGAACCCTACCTTGGTCGACGTCTAGGTGACTGTTGTCGTGGCAGCCAGCGGTCTCGGAGCTGCCTGTTGAATTGGTCCGGCCCGACTCGCACGTCGCTTCGCCTTGCACAGCGGGAACTTCACCGTGTCCCGCGCACGTCCATTCGACCACACGCGCTACTAGAACTGGCGGTCCGTCGCGGTGTTGTTCACTGCCCTACGCACGCCACACTGTAGACGTCATTCAACTACAGTGCGGCGACTGTACTGCTGTGGGCTGTTCACGGATCTTGGAAAAATAATAATAATAAAAATAAACACTGCCCGTATTTACTCTATGTACGTAAGTTAGATGTTACACTGCACATTCGCACGCCGTTTCCAATGTTAAGTTTCCAGCAAAGAAATAAAAATTGCATTGCGAACGGAGTGTTCAAAATTTGTTGTCCAGTGAGGTCAGTGTTCCTTTGTTTTGTTTGCGCGATAGTAATAATTTTCCTATAAGTAACACATTTACGTGCCTAACAAAGTTCACCGCATACGGTGCATGCGTGGAGTCTTGATCGCCGCTGGACGTGCTCGTCCTCTGGAAATATCGACGCCTACGTGCAGTTTTCCTGGCTGGTCTACTGTTCTTTCGGCAGGCCCTTGTAAGGGCCGGGTTGGGGCTGGGCTGTGGGTCCGGCAACCAGCCTGTAAAGGGTGTAAGGTGAAGGGACCAGGTGCCCTGAAAACCAGACTGTGGTGCTCCGGTCTGCGCGTGTAAGGAGGGAACTAAGTCCTGGCAACCTGGTTGAGCTGACGTGACTAATGGAATGTCAGTTCTTGTCGNAGGGAACTAAGTCCTGGCAACCTGGTTGAGCTGACGTGACTAATGGAATGTCAGTTCTTGTCGGCCCATCCCCCGGCTCAAGCTCTAGCAGTAAGTGACCGGCGTAAGTGTAAGAGTGAGCTGGTGCGCGGCGCTGGTGAGCTCCGGTGGGGCCCGCTCATTGATGATTGGGCGTTCCCCTGCTGCTGTGAAGGCTGCCGACTCAACTCCTCAAATGGAGCAGTGATGCGAATATACAGCCTAGCACTGCTCAAGTCCATCTCCACCTCCTCGCGGTAGGGCTGGTAACATGGTGGCCACACCATGGCTAACGGAGTGAGGGTGACTGAAGGCGGTAACGGCCTGTCTGTGCACAGATAATCAGTTACGGTGAGGTTATGTGCAGTCTCCAGTGGCTGTATATATTCTTCACCTTGCGGTGAAGACCCGCGAACCGAATTGCACATCCCCCAGCTGAGGCTCGATCTGACAAATCGGGCTGATCTCGGGGTGGCTGAGCTCTAATGAAGGGGCTGTCTGGCGTCCTGGAAGGGCTGGGCTTCCCTGGGTGATAACTCAAGCGTGCATGTCTGAAAATTGTGGGTACCCAGGGGATCAGTGTGAAAGCCCCGGCTTAGGCCGTGCTGATCGCGGGTCGGACTCTGGGTGGCATTGGTTGAACCTTCTGCTTAGAAGGAGATCTGGAGGTGTGTGTTTGCCTGGAGGGCTGAGTCTGTTGTGCCGGAAAAAGTCGGTAGCAGCTGCCGTGGAACGCAAGCGTACTGACCTGCCTCAGACAGAGTTTCAAAGGGTTGATGCATATTAACGAAGGATCGACGGTCCAGTCCGCCTAGTAAGAGGACTCGTTTACAAAGCGGGTTTTGTAGAGTGGGGGTAGCACTCGGCCCCATCAAGGTGGTACGTAAGGATTCAACTCCTTACGCTGCTGTTGACAGGTGAGGTGGAACCGCCCTTGGGTGGAGAACCTCCACCAACTGCGATTGGAAAGAGCGTATTCTCTTTCTATTGAGAGCATTCAACTGCTCTCAATTAAAGGAGTTACTGATCTGACTCCAATCGACGTGTACTGAATGAAATGCCTGGCATAGCGCACCTCTGCGTCCTGATACCTTACGCATGTCTGAAGTGACACTTATATGCCCGGAAAAATCCTGATCTGAGGTGCGCTCTTAAGTACTTATGTAAGCTCAGAATGGTGTCTCCTGTTATACCCTAGGGATCAGGTACAGGAGGGTGAGTCTTTAGGATCAAGCTGAATAGATAATCAGAAAACATGTTCTTTCGGCAATTGGAATGGTGCTGTTTTCTCCACGTGTTTCCGTGCCAGTTTCCGATCTCAGCCAACGAGAACAAGGGAACGTGTCAGCGTGACTTCATTTACACGGCAACGTGATTGTTTCGGAGGAATTTACGTAAGCTGTGGACGTGGAAAAGTGGACAGAAGAACAGATAACAGTGTTCATTGATGCACAGAAGGGACATGTTTGTATAAAGTTTTGAGGTAAATGTACTCACCTCAATTCTTCGAAAAGCATCGCCATTGCATTCTTGTTTTCGTTCCTTCAGGCTAGACATTATCTTGTCCGCAGCTGTTTATTTCGTCTTTATTTTTAACTTTTTTTTATCCAGAAACTGAAAAAGTTTAATTACAGCAATATTTCTTCGTAGTACAGAGTTCATAGTTTATTATTTTCGCAAACTGTCGAAAATTGTTATGGCTGCCGGCGTTACTAGTTGACAGAGTATCTCGCTAGGAAACCCATGCCATTTGCGGCAAAACCAGTGACGGACCCCTTGAGTAACCAAGTTACGTAGCTATTTGCCTAGCTATCAAAAAGTATCGTAGCAAAACTGTGTGCGCCAGGCTTGAGTCTACGATTTCACTTGGATGGCGCATGGACAAAGCGATCAGGCCCGTGGCAAAGTTAAATCTACACATGGCGTAAGGATACAATGTAAATGATGAAGTAGATCCTAAGCAGGAATTTCAAAAGAGCTTGGTTCACCGTGAACAGTGTATATACCAGAACATTATAGAAGCTTGCTGTGTGCGACTGTGCGGTAGCAAAAACTATTTGATTTGTCAGATAAATTATATTTTGCTACTTTCCTCCACATATTTTATATTACAACATTTTCTAGTATTTTAAGTCGGTGGGGGNNNAGATGATGGCAGCAGCAAGTATTTAAGCCAAAGGAAATAACACAAGCGCTGTTGGATAATCCCCAACGACCGGCAGCATTATGATATAAGTGCTTCTTTCTATTATGGCCCTTAAGGGAAACCTTCCCCCACCATATTAGATTCTGGTTTTTCAGGGTTTCTTATATTTTCAAAAGAGAAAATTTCGGTAGTACCCTCGTACCGAACTATGTAGATGACATATTACACTGCAGCAGAAACAAGATAACTACTATCTAATAATTAAGCCACAATGTTAATTCTGTAAAAAAAATCTGGAGAAGTCAATATTGTGACGTAAACACGAGTTCGAAATTCAGTCGTTATGTCTTTGCTTCTGTGTAAAGTCAACGGCCAGCTGGGTAAAGGTAAGGTTAAGTCTACTGAGGGTAGGAACAAAACTTGTTTTCTTATGGAAAAGTTTGGCGCAGGGAAAATTTTCGCCACTATGTGCGCAGTGCTCCAAAGAGGTCATTTATAAATAAAATTTTAATCTACGTAAATAATAAAAACAAAGGATTTTATTTAGTTTCGGCGTTATTTTATATTCCAATTATGTTTATTGCAGTTATCCTGTTTTTTTAACATAGAAAATAGAGAAAAACCTAGTACACATGCGACACTAGCGCTTACCAAGTGGCGAAAATATTAGGTTTTCAAATTTTTTACACTGATGTTCCTACACCGTAATTGTGTGTGTGTATATATATATATATATATGTGTGTGTGTGTGTGTGTGTGTGTGTATAAACTGAAGAGCCAAAAAACTGGTACACCTGCCTAATATCGTGAAGGGCCCTCGCGAGCACCCAGAAGTGCCGCACGACGACGTGGCATGGACTCGACTAATGTCTGAAGGTATGCAGGAGGCTATCCACACCATGAATCCTGCAGGGCAGTCCACAAATCCAGAGGAGTGCGAGGCGGTGGAGATCTCTTCTGAACAGCACGTTGCTAGGCATCCCAGATATGGTCAATAATGTTCATGTCTGGTGATTTAGGTGGCCAATGGAAGTGTCTTAAGTCATAAGAGTGTTCCTGGAGCCACTAAGTAGCAACTCTCGACGTGTGGGGTGTCGCATTGTCCTTCTGGAATTGTCCACGTCCGTAGGAATGCACAATGGACATGAATGGGTGCCGGTGATCGGACATGATGTTTACGTATCTGTCACCTGTCAGAGTCGTATCTAGACGTATCAGGGGTCCCATTTCACGCCAACTGCACACCCCCCATACCATGACAGAGCCTCCACCAGCTTGAACAGTCCCCTGTTGACATGTAGGGTCCATGAATTAATGAGGATGTCTCCATACCCGTACACGTCCATCCTCCCGATACAATTGGAAACGAGACTCGTTAGACAAGGCAACGTGTTTCCAGTCATCAACAGTCCAATGGCGGTGTTGGCGGGCCCAGGCGAGGCGTAAAAATTTGTGTCGTGCAGTCAACAACGGTACACGAGTGGGCCTTCGGCTCCGATAGCACATATCAATGATGGTCCGTTGAATAGTTCGCACGCTGACACTTGTTGATACCCCAGCATTAAAATGTGCGCCAATCTGAGAAAGGGTTGCACGTCTGTCACGTTTAATAATTCTCGACAGTCATCGTTTGTCCTGTTCGTTCACGATCTTTTCCAGGCCGCAGCAATGTCAAAGATTTGATGTTTTACCGGATTCCCGATATTCACGGTACACTCGTGAAATGGTCGTACGCGAACATCTAAATATTACCGCTACCTTGGAGATGCTGTGTCTTATCTCTCGTGCACGGACTATAACACCACGTTGAAACTCACTGAAATCTTGATAACCTGCCATTGTAGCAGCAGTAACCGATCTAGCTGCCGACTGCATCGCGTTACTCTGATTGGTCCCATACCTCTGTTATTTGCATACACACACCTATACCAGTTTTTTTTACTGTTCAGTGTATATATACATATACATCTATATACATATACAATCTAGAAAAACCAAGAAACCAATTAACCCTCTTAAGGTCATTTCCTGGGGTTGGTACTTATAAGCAATTTTGTAAAAGTTGGGAAATAACTTCCCATAGCTTAGAACTTAGAATGAATTAAATTGATAGGAAACCCCAATTTAAGTACCTAAGGGTAGCTTTTAAAACAAGGGTATAAATTACATTGGATAATTTTTTTTTTCAACAAAAAAAAAAGAACGAAGAAGGCTTAGCCAGGTATTTACAAGTTAAAATATTTAATTTTATATGTTATTATAGCACGTATGGATGTTGCATGGTGTAGATATTGTTGGTTACGTTTAGGAGTGAGTGAAAATATTTGTGCAGCTCTTAACACAAGGTCTTGAGAGCCGATGAGAGTGAAGCTAGGTGAGCGGCAGTGGCGGCATGAAAGGGCGGGGGAGACTTGAGATCCCCGAGAAACCCCCCTTTTTTTTAAGGGCCTGGAAAAAAGAATCTTAGGTACATGTAGTAACAGAACCAAAAAAAAAGGGCGCATCTATTACTTACTACTGGAAAGTTGGGAAAAAGTTGGGAAAAAGTTATTGGCTTTGTTAATNGAATCTTAGGTACATGTAGTAACAGAACAAAAAAAAAAGGGCGCATCTATTACTTACTACTGGAAAGTTGGGAAAAAGTTGGGAAAAAGTTATTGGATTTGTTAATAAAATTTGTAGTAATTTTTTATGTTGTAGTTATTTATTGATCTCAGTCTNATAAAATTTGTAGTAATTTTTTATGTTGTAGTTATTTATTGATCTCAGTCTGAATGTTTTGTTTCACTTAACAATAACAGGCATAGTATTCATAAGTTGTGTCTTTGAATATGTGGGTTTTTGAGTTCTGTGTTGGACCAACGTTCTGTAACCAACACTTTATATGTAAAGTAGGGAATAATTATTCTAAATGAAAGATATCTTTTTTCTCATATATACATTTAATGGGCAACATATTGAGATAATGTTGGAAAATGAATGGTAGTACTAGATGTCGGACAATAGTTTTGCAACCATTGTATACGCCATCAATGTAAATGTTGTTTTGGAGTAAAATATATCGAATATCGCCTTCCAGATAGATTTTTATTTTATAAACCACTTTTTCTTGAGATTCAAAATGGCCTCTCATGTGCATACGTTTGTCACTTGTTGAAAAATGAAATTTGGTAGTTGGTGCGCATTTTTGTTTGACCAACACTAGGCAAAAAATTTATTTAAAAAATATAAAAGAAAATATTTTAATGGAAAATTGTTTATTTTTTACAACATGTAATGCTTTTCCAAATATATCGAGGTGATATGTTTGTTATGTGTTGAGACACTGTTGTAAACACAACAGTTGGGAATCGGTCCCCACTACTCGCATTTGGTTGGTAAACTTGGAAATACGTTTTGTTGGGATTCAAACACTTGGCAAAAGCATTGCAATACAATTATAAATGTATCATTGATTCATCATTATTTTCCAAGCCAGTTTCAAAATAAATGATATAGTAAGGTTTTGTTGAAAAGAAGTTCAAATACATACATGTTAAACGTGTAGTTCAAGGGAAAATTTATTATACGTATATATCAAACATTTTATAACTGTTTAAATGTGGTATGAATATTGGATGAATAGAGAAAAGTTGGTTAGTATGAATACATTTATTAATGGAGCCTACATTTAACTTCCATGTGGCTGAAATTAACGCATTAAATAGATGGAAAAAAAAATGTTTGTAAACATTAATACTAATTTTTATTACATAAAACCAGAATATTATAATGGTTGATAAAAATCTATTTTTGCAAAATTTGCTATATGAAGCATCTATAGAGAAAATAAGCTAAAATTTTCGTTAAAAAAAAGACACGCATTTACTGATTTAAAAGATTTAATAAGAAATTTCTTGCAAATTTTATAGTGTTACAAAATAGATCATTCTTAGTATCTGATAATAATAGTGTTCCTTTCGACAATAATTCTAATAGCGTGCGTACGAATTTTTAATGATTGGGTGCAGTTCTCCATTGTAAGTCATTACCTTAATGTAAGCAAAGATGGACATTTAAACAGTCAGAAATAATGAAAAGCAAGCAGGTTAATGTTCTGACGCATTGTTAAAAGCCTAGCAACTAAAATTAGTGACAGCTAAAATAGTAGTAATTTCGTCCCACAAACAATAGAATAAAAATTGGCGTATTTTTTATTTATTTATTTCAGCTTAATTTATACCGGCAAAATCAAGGCGTTAATGCCTTCTCTTACACTTAACCAAGCATAACATGATGTGCACATACGTAAACATGAAGAGCAAAAAAAAAAAAAAAAACTTGAATTAACAAGAGGCGAAACAGAAATATGATAGCTCAAATATATTAAACTCTAAAAATTATCTGCGGTTTCTAATTATGTACATATCTTGGGCAGGACTAGAGACAAGTCAATGTTTAAATAAATAAAAATTACAATAGCACAATAATACTTATCTAAAATAGCACAATAATATGCATCATAATCCACACTGCCAATCGAAAATATAAATGTGCAGAACATGCAAAAGAACCTAAGAGGAAAACAAGAGATGAATAAAAAAAATTGGCGTACTGTGTTTGTATCGTTTGAACGGTACACGAACACGTCGATTGACGTGTAGAGCGGAAGAATACAAAAATACGTTATGCTCGGAGAGTGGAGAAACCTGCATGCGGTCGCTTACCAGCGCTTTCTACGTGTCGTCGCTTTGCCGAGGCGCCCCCCAAAAACACGCTTTTTATTTGTTTCTCAGCCAGATGATGAAGCGGCGCAAACGGGCTGGGCGCACTTAACTCTCCGCCTCGTTTCCGACATTAATTAAACACGAAAACGAGAGGGAGTTGATTTGTAAACGGGTGCGTGTAGCACCTCTCTCTCTCTCTCTCTCTCTCTCTCTCTCTCTCTCTCTCTCNTGCGGGGCGGTGAGCCGCTGCTATGCGCTTTGGCAATTGGCTGTATCGTTATTTTTGGTGCCAAGTTCAGTTCCCTTCCCCCCCTATTCTGAACCCCCTCTCTTCTAGATCGGTGAACTGTTCCTTGCCTCCCCTCCAAACCACGTATTCCCTCCCCTCCTCCACCCTCGATTGCTTTTCTTGCCGCTACGCGCGGTCGTCAGATCAGAAACTACTCCGTTCTTGCGCCCCGCGGACGAAAATAGTTCCCCCCGCCGTCCGCCAAGAGGCGACTTTGGACCTGTCGCCCTCCGCGCTGCCAATGGCTACGGTAGATGTGGGAATATAGCCCATTCTAGGTTACATTCCAACCTTTTCTGAAGCCCTGCTGAAGTTCTACTTCCGGGATATTCCTCCGCCTAATGCAAACGAAGCTTAACGTAATCTGGGAATTATACCATTCGTGCGCACTCAGTATAATAACATTTTCCATAAAAAACTATTTCTTACTAGACATTACCAACACATCTATTTCCCCCCTGTTTTTATTCGTGTTAAATGTAAATTAAATATTATAGTTTATAGATAAAATATAAGTAAGGGTTAAATTTATTGAAAAATAAGACACTTCAAAGTTAACGTCAGTATAAACCGCTTCTTATACGTGGTATATTTAGCAAGCAACCAACTACGTCATGCGTAGGGANCAAAGTTAACGTCAGTATAAACCGCTTCTTATACGTGGTATATTTAGCAAGCAACCAACTACGTCATGCGTAGGGAGATTTTTCGAAGGTTTAATTCAGAAAGTGTGAAGAACCCGTGAATCGACTATAGCAGAAGCTGCATCGTGCCCTTTAAGCGTCGGTATCTCGTTTCGGAATAAATAATAGTAATAATGATAAATCAAGTATCTCCCCACGCCAGATGACACGGAATTGTACACAATTTTCTTATTTTCTTGCTATCCTAAGAATTAAATGAATATTTAAATACACCCTCCTAGCTAGCGTAGGAACCGCTTTCGGACAGCCTTTAATTATTTATACTTCATTTTGATTAAATAGTTTTGTTCGGGACTACAAGAGTGGGTCTTCTACATGAAAGAGGGAACTGATTTAATTTCTAAGCCGTTCTATGTACCCAAAAGTCATATTCATATTACCTTAGATGTATACATTCCAATAATATATATACCAATACTTAAAAAGTGACTTCACAAGAAACTGCATTCCAGATCAGTGTTCAATACGTAAGGAAGGTCGGACATTTAACGAACACGTCCTTGTTGCTTTCGACGTTCAGTTGTTTTGGGTGAAATCCCTGTGTAAACGTGCATTTTTCTGATATCCTTTTCAAATACGTCCAATTAAAATTATCATAGCCCATGCCATACTAGATACGGTCACCGAAAATAACTTTTTTTATGGTGGCAATACCGACTGGTGAATATTAATGGGGATTGGTAAGAGTGACTCGATGTAGGTATATTAAATATGTGCTTTTTATACGCTTACCTTGAAAGAATTTTCTTAGTATATCATTTAGTTTAACTGTTATTATTTTAGCGTACGCTTGAATTTGTTTTGTTCATTACTTTATGCAAAAGAACAATATTTTTATTGGGGTTAATTATGTTTGACACAATAAGAACAGCCACTGATATATTTTCCGTCAGGGTAATACTAAATTAGTATACATTGTTTTGACAGTTGATGTTATCATTCCAAAAAAAACTTAACAAATAACTGTACCTGATAAAAACAGAACCATTATAGTTGTTACTATTAAGTTTGTTTGTTTTATACCGTAAGATATTTNATAACTGTACCTGATAAAAACAGAACCATTATAGTTGTTACTATTAAGTTTGTTTGTTTTATACCGTAAGATATTTTTTCAATACATAGCTGTACAAAGATATTGGACAAGTCAAATAAGTCAAATTACAGTGCAGCAGTGACTAAACTAGTTGGATCAAGTCTAGAACTAGTGAAACCTGTACACATTCAATGTGAGCATATTTATAAGTTGGCTGTATTGCATTTTATTTTTTGCTTAGTCAATGGCACCATATTTTGAGGGTGCCAGAGACAGCGTAGTTGTGGGCAGGCCCTTAGCTGAGCGGCCTGCCTGATCACACCTTCACTTATTTATCCAGGACACCGGCCGTGATCGCTGAAATCAGTTATGAAATCGCAAACCACTGAAACTTCCTCCACCGGCCAGTAAACGAGGACAACGCAGCCGATATAGGGCAGTGTAGTCCGTTGGTGGTGTCTTTTGTCGTCGGGCCATTGGAACGAGAAGACCACTGAAGATGGGTGTGTCCGGCCGTCGACTTGCACCATCTTAGCCAGCGTCCGGAATCATTAAAAAGGTGGGGAGTCTCCAATTAGGCTTTACTCAGAACGTGGCTCGTTAAATCTTTATAAAATAATATAACTTAATATTTTAGTATATCTGTATAGTTCCCCCGTTCATATTCAATCATATTTATATTGAAATAATATTGTACACCCTAGAATGTTAAATAAATCTCTGTTATATAGTGATAATTACATAACTTTTATCAATAACTTGTTACGCTCCCATNCCCTAGAATGTTAAATAAATCTCTGTTATATAGTGATAATTACATAACTTTTATCAATAACTTGTTACGCTCCCATATCCCCGTTAAGGATAAATATCAACAAAATATCAGAATACCAATTACCAGTTTAGTTTCGGAATTTTATTTTCTTAAGGGTGAGAACAGCCTAAAATCCTATCTCCATAGTACATCTTAGTGCTTGGTCCTCTCAGTAAGAGAAGAAACTACGGCCGGTATTAAGTTACTTTGTTTGCCGCACGATGGCGTCACGTACGAAATGAAATGATTTTAGAGCTACGCTGTTCCTACTCAAGAAATAAGTTACAAAAAAAACTGAGATCTCTCACAGCTGCGTTGAGTCAATAGTATTGTTTGTATTCATTACTCTAAGCGAATCTACATGCGATGATTAGAGACGCGGGGATTTCGAGAGTGCAGGCTGTGCTAAGATATACTTAATAACCGCTTGTACTTTCTTGTTGCTTTTGTGATTGGGCCAGTCATCTCCTCACACGTCCTCACACACCCGAGCGATTCACGTACAAATTAATATACAGGATAAAAGATTTAATATACAGGTTCCAGCAAGTGAAAAAATTACAGCCAATTACTGGGACAAATTATACCTACACCAGCAATTGCCCAAACTATTTTATGATAATTAATAATTTATATTTTAATATTATTAGTTCTCCTATATGGGAAATAACTAGTGGATGTTATAACTGTGTTATATGTTAATAACATTCAAGAAATATTTAAAACATTTTCATATTTACCACATGAATAAACCTAGCTCTGCTGTGGTCTACTCACGGTTTCTTCGCACTTTTTAAATTAAACTCTTGAAAAACCACCCCATGTANAACCTAGCTCTGCTGTGGTCTACTCACGGTTTCTTCGCACTTTTTAAATTAAACTCTTGAAAAACCACCCCATGTTTTAAGTGTTGGTTGTTTCCTAAATATGCCTTGTATCGCAAGCGTTTTACACATGTCATCATAGAGGTACATTAATTTTTTGGATAAATTGGACTTTCATTTATATTTTATCTATAAATTATACTATTTTCTTTATTATTAAAATGCATAAAAACAGGGTAAAAAATAAGAGTGTTGGTAAGGCATAGGTAAGAAATAGTGCTTCTGAAAAGAAATTATTAAACTGAGTGCGGACGAATGCGGTGCGTTGTCCTTTGGTGTAATTCCCTAGACTTGGTCAAGATTTGTTTGCATGAGGCGGAGGAATATCTTGGAAGTAGAACTTTAGCAGGGCTTCAGAAAATTTGGAAGTAATCGTGAATGGACTATACGAAGTATGTGTTATTAAATTAACGATTAAACATGCCTTTCGCGAAAACCGAAGTATTGTTGAACACATAAAAGGCGGACATTTAACACTGCCGCACCTTATGAATCCCGGGATCTCTGGAAATGACCTAATGGACTCGGGCAGGAGCCGTTGCCACACAACCAAAACCAGCCGAACACCGAGCCGATAATAGAGATGCCACTCTGCTACTCCCCCATCTCGAGTCTCGACGAGATGAATGATGTCATCCCCCGGAAATCAACATGGCTGGCGGCTGGGGGGGACGGAGACGCCTCGAGTCAAAATTACCGCCAGCCCTTCCTTCTGCGCCACCCTCTAAGCACTTGCAGCCTCTAGCCCTTGAGNAGCAAAGCCCTACGTGGTTCGACGGCAGTCAGTCGCACACGAAAATTTTAACAACGTGAAAAAAAAATTAGAAAATAAAAGACAACGTTGCTCGTTTCAAAACAAATAACAGCGTAGAACATTCCTTAAAAGTGAGCAAGTTTGGTTTCAAGAGTTCATTTATTTTTGCATCTCCATGTCGGAATACTGGCGTAGCAATTCCTGAAAACAGTAACCCTTCCAGGCACGTTTTAACTTACTGTTTCTTGTGTTGTTGTGTATCCTTGACATATTGTGTATATTTACATCTCTTTACCATACAAAGATAAGACTTAATATTCAATTTCGAACGACTGAACTACTCTCCAGAAGTCCTGAAACCAAGATGATCTTATTTCAGTCTGTATTTTCTCATGCGATGCAGAAAAGAATAATTTGTGACGTTATATTTATTATGGTTACAGATGCAACAAAACCAACACTGAACAAAATCTTGTGGACTTAAAATATCTGTTTAGATATGTTTTATACCCGGAGAGCCCTCGTTTTTAACTATATGATCTAAAAAGTAAAATGCCGTGAATTAAAAATAAATTGAAAATGTAACCAATACATTTTTCTACATTTAGAGGATTTTTTAACACTGCGCGGATGATAACTTAATTAAAAACTATATAAATTTAAGAATAACATTCATTATGTTTTTCAACGTAGATACAAGGGAAAGTAACTTAACCCCTTAACACGTTATCCCAAATATATTTGTTTACGTCTGACGTGTTGCAGGATGGGTGAAATCATGTTCGGTGCTGCACAATTCCAGATGATAGCATCAATACGGAACATCGCCTTCCTTGGGAATGCTGGAGATGTTGACATCGGAAAAAAATATCGATATTATTCATTTTGGCTATTTATAAAAGTATGTCTTTACGAAACGATATATCGGTGCATCGTAATCCGATATTTTATGTATTAAAGAACGTGAAAATGTACATTTCTTGCTTGGAATATTACACATTGAGGACACGAGGCATTGCAGAAAGATGTGGCGTGGCGCCTTTCTTGGTGCATGTTGCTAAAGGGAACTTAGCAATTTTTAAATTCAATTTTCGTATTCAAAACAAATCTTATTAAATGAGAGCATTTTAAAAATATTTATTTCCGATGCCTATGAAAATATTGTTGTCAATAAAATGTTGTTGAAATATATCGACGATTTCTATCGATATGTCATTAATATACATTAATATCGTAATTTCTATATATTGGTATTTTTTCAACATCCTGTCTGTGGATTGTAGTGGATTGGTTTGGATAGGTGTGGATTGGTGTGTGGATTGTAGTGGATTGGTGTATAGATTGGTGTGTGGATTAGAGTGTATTGGTGTGGATTAGAGTGGATTGGTGTGAATTAGTGTGTGGATTGTGGTGCTGATTGATGAAAATGTTGCGAGATTGATAAAAATATTGATTTAAAAGAGCGTATTTATTTTATTTTATTTTATAAAAGTTTTTAGAATTTCTTTTTGGGTGCAAGGTTATCCAAGGTTATGGGCATGAGGTCAAGGTCACAGATATGAGGTCAAAGTAAAGATCATCCAGATTAAACATGTTGGTCGGTGTCATCAGTGCCACCTAGGTGTTAAAAATGTGGAGTGCATTCGTCATAATGACCAAATGTGAGTGGGTTGGGGAGGGGAAGGTTAATAAAACATTATTGATTGGAGGAGTGTCAGGCGTCTTCTGGACATGGTGCTGTGTAATACCTCCGGAATTGTAAGTTTAAAAAAAAAAATTAAATTTTTTTTTAATATTAGTTATTAATTTCTATAAATTATCAGGAAATAATTGGGATTTGGGACTCATTTTCGGATTCGCGGTCAAAGGTCACTGGGCTGTAGGTCAAAGGTGAAGGTCACCTGGATTAAATATGGCGGTAGTAGTCAGTAATGTAATATGCTCACTAAATTTTATAAATTTATTCAATGTTTACCATTTTTCTCGAGTTTTTGTTTTCAAGATCATCCAATGTCACGATTAAAGTGTCAAGGTCGCCTAGGCCCTACATAGCTGTTGGGTGACGTCGTAACATGGTGTCTGGTCGGTTTCAGTCTCTCGTCCCCACTAAACTCAAACATTTAAAATTTTAATTTTATAAATTTTTGAATACTTTTGTATAAATATGTGGGGATTTTTAGGAATTTTTCGGGGGATCAACATACTATAATCCCGCTGGTCATTTTATTTTATTGTTTTATATATAAAAAGCTATTATTGTAAGTCGATCATTATGAATTTAACTACCACATCACTGAACCACTGTGATTCGCACATAGAAAACAAATATGGTTAAAAAAATAAATCATTAAATTGAAATGAATATGAAGGGTAGAAAAATCTCGAATTTGTTTACGGAAAATGGTTTCTTACACTAAGAAAATTTTGCAAGAAAATAATTAAATATGTATTTGGCTTCCAGAGTCTCCTGTACCAGAATACATAATATCATGATATTTTGCATTTTTCTGAAGTACTAACGGACGCAATAGAAAAACTACCGTTAGTAAGAATAAAGTGTTACAGCCACGAGTTCAATTTGTAAATACGAATGAAATCACTGCCAGGACAATGAAAAACAGTTTTATTGTTAATAATTGTATGTTCGTCACCCACTGTCAATATTGTATTCTGTCCTAAAAAATTTTTTTTTCAAAAACGTCATTTAATGGAAAATTACTGGTAAAATTTCCGTAAATTTATTTACACGAAATTTTTTTTCAATTACGAATATTCTGTACATTTTACGGAACTTACCGTGAATTCGCATAACCTCTTCGTAAATTTGATTGTTATTTATTCTTTCTCCCCGGTTTACAAAATTATAGTACGAAAAAAATTCTGAAATTTTTTTACATGTGGGTTTTTCATTGTGTTTAAAATGTAAATTAAAAAATTTAAATGATTTATTCTGGAGAGAGATTTGAACACGACTCAGAAGTTGTGAACACCCCCTTGACGCGTACCATCCACGAACAAACGACCTTGTTGTGACAACGCAAGGTGTCTATACTGGACTTCTATAAATGTGACATACGTAAATTTTTCCGTTACTAGTAATTCCTCGCAGCTTTAAGTGATGCTAACTGTCTGCTACAGAAGCCGGGTGTTACATTGTCGTGTCTGAAGGAGAGCGCCTGTGTGGCGTGGATTTCGATTTCCTAACTGCCGCGGAAACAAATATTTTCCGACTACAATGGCTACTAAAGCTTAGTGCATACTATGTTTTGTTTGTTCTCGACCCCCGAAGCTGTAGGAAGTAAGGAGGCATTCCGTCTTAGTGTCTACAAGGCTCAGTTCCGTTCTTTGTCATTACGGATCGCTTTCCCATATCTTAATTGTACATTTCCGTAAAACGTTTTGGGGATATGCAAAAGATTTCTCTTAAAGAGAAGCTCTACCAAGCAAATATTTTAACACGTTGGGGTTTCTATTTTCTTTTTTTTTTACTTTTAGTGCTTATCACTAATCATTAAGGTTCCCGCCTACTTAACGCTTGAACTGCGTTTTAAATTGTTTGAAATACCTACGCGTTTTCCCACGAAACTATTAAACGCATCCACTGCACTGATCTACGAAAAGAACACACACTTCAGACGAGGGCTGTTGAGTGCTTTCAAAATGTCACGCATGTTATAAACATCATTTCAGAGTACTCCAAAACGGCTAAAAACGGCTTTTCCGAAGCGCTGTTATCTCAAGATATACGCATCAGATACATACAAAGCTACTCAAGGGCTCAGGACAAAACCTTCCTACAGACTTTCCACAAGTAAAATAATAGGGGCACCTCTTAAAGTATCATAGGTAAATGCAGTGTAATTAAAACACTGCACGCCAATTCACTACCCTGCGCTTAGCGGCGATGGCGCACTTGATGCGCGTGGCAGTGTCACCCTTATCGCTCCCGCGTTTCTCGGCCTCAAACGCGGGGAAAAGTCCACCAGGTAGGCGGGAGCCTTAAACAGGTGATATAAGAGGATATTGGTGGACTGCTGCAGCAGGCAAATAATGTCGGGAAGTAATGGTTTACAAATGTTAGCCACAAAAAAAATGTGTTATTTTATATTCGTACCACATACCGTTCAACTTGTAGATATTATCTGTGACTACTTTTTGCTCAGATCATATTTTTTGATGGCGTTATTTTTTGCAAAATGACATGTCAACGTCGAACTTGTACAGCTTTTGTAATGTAAATACAAATAAAATAAACCGAACTGTCTGTAGAAAATTTAAAAAGGGCAGGTGAAAGGTTTTGTCTTCATTAATTTTAAGTAGTGCTTGGCAGAAGTTATTTTACAAAATGTCAAGAGCAGCCACAAATCAAAAACATTAAAAAATTTCCTTATGCTAAGCAGTTTATTTAAATTTCATAAACATTTCCTAATACAAATTTATACACCGCTTGAAGTAGCTCTTGGCATATTCTTTGAGTGTGAATTATTTCATTTCTGTGCGTAAGTTAATTTTCATTTTAACGTGAATTTATGCGACAGTTTTGAGATCAAAAATTTTATTTTTTTTTGCGATGAAAGAGTAATGAGTAGGTGGTACAATTATAAAACAACACATGTTTCATGGCGAATGCTCTTAACACGGGCGGCTTTCACTGAGGTGACGGCAATTGAAACAATCAAGGACTCTCAGGATTGTAGACGTCTAAAACATTATCTGTTTCTCTTCTACTGGAAGTCGTGTGGCTGATTGATGATGTAGGGTATATCCCACTGTGTAAAACTAAGTTTGGACGCCCTTGCAATCCGGAGTAACAGTCTCTAAGTAACACCCTGCCTGTCGTTCGAGCACGCTGAAACGCCCGAATAATATGAACCTGTTCTTAATTAACATGGCGTCATCACAGCTAAATAGAAGTGGCACATAAACCATCTCAATAAAATAAGCTGTAAACTTTCGTCATTATCGAAAACGTATCAAATTATTCAAACCCAAAATCATTAATAATTTGTAACAGGTACTGGCAGCATACATATTTTCATTGGGAATAATAGTCACATGATTCGACTGGCATATCACACCTGTATAAAAAATGTATATTGTCACCATTCTGAATGTAAGTCCGATTATCTGAGCTATCAAATAACATATTTTTAATGTGGTAGGATCGCATACTTGCCAAAATCCGTCATCGATTGAATGCGTCCTGGGATATGATGTAAACTGTTTTACGTGTTTAAGATGGCGTTTTCTTCCAAAATGGTGAGCAAAAGATCCGATTAATTGTTATAACATTAAATGACCGCATCAGATACTGGGAACCTACTAGGTGAAATGTTTAGTTTGATGTGGAATTTTAACCTAAAATATTTACAAGACTGACAGCAATTCTGAAAATAGTGGCATGATCTATTGTATTACAATCATTTAAATTTATTGTTGCCTATATAACGCTACATTTATGCTAAATGTGGGGGGAATCGGATCAGTTGTTCCCAAGATATGAACCGTTAGCTTCATTTTGAGTGTAACATTATCTTCCAGATAGGCGAATTAATAAAGATTTATGTTTCCAAAAATAGGGTAAGCTACCAACTTATAAATTTAAGCTCAAATTTGCATAATCCNGAAATGTTTAGTTTGATTTGGAATTTTAACCTAAAATATTTACAAGACTGACAGCAATTCTGAAAATAGTGGCATAATCTATTGTATTACAATCATTTAAATTTATTGTTGCCTATATAACGCTACATTTATGCTAAATGTGGGGGGAATCGGATCAGTGGTTCCCAAGATATGAACCGTTAGCTTCATTTTGAGTGTAACATTATCTTCCAGATAGGCAAATTAATAAAGATTTATGTTTCCAAAAATAGGGTAAGCTACCAACTTATAAATTTAAGCTCAAATTTGCATAATCCCCCCCCCCCCAAACCAACAG
>NQII01005808.1:130085-145020 GCA_002778355.1 Clitarchus hookeri
TATAAACTAACCGAGTTTAAAGGTGCTATGTGGACGAATACGAATTATTTTGTGGGACACATGCACACACGTAGAGGCACACAATAAGGTGATATCACAAGAACTAACTTCCTTTTGGAAAGTAAGCTAGAAAAAGTGCCAATACGATATCATTAGCCTTTTATTCCTGCTCTGAACTTCGTAGTCTTTAGCCACACTAACTCAAAGATAAGCAGGCCTACACGAAGATTATCGTGGAAGGGGTATGGCGGTGGAGGGGTAGGGTACTTTAACGAGTAATGATTGTGGAAGTGTGCCAGACTGAAAAATCAGAACAAAAATTGTGTAAGGTAATGTGGGCGGGACATACAGTTCAGGCTTCTCATTCTCAGCCTTTGTACTTTTGTATTTTTACACAGCACTCTTAGCCTCAAGGGCTATTCCGTCGCTACGACCACCCAATCGTTGGGGGAGAGGGATCACGCCCTATCATCGCAGGTGTACCAGTTTGGCACCTGAGTTGACCAGATCTGATTCATAAGTACAGCAAAGAGCACCCTACCACAAGGTGCTGAGGCCGTCGTACCCACATACCAAGCGTGTGGTCTGGCCAGGGTTCTATCCATACACCTAGTGTCACTTAAGGACACAACCGGAGCGGGTTGCCACTCACCGTCCGGTCTTTCTTTAAGAGGGGGAATCTCTCCAGACGTCCTCCAGCAAACGGAGTTAACCACTACCAGCTCGAGTCCAACCTCTAGTGATCGGCACACCACTGAGAACCTCCGGTGGGGCCAAACCGATCAGCCCGTGCTCTCACTTATGGCGAGCGCCAGGTGGACGCAGACAACCCCTTCCACCCGCCAGCGTGTGGGCGGGACAGAAAGGAAGCCACACGAATAGACACGGGAAGGCCTAACCCATTTCAAATCATGTTTGTTGTCGTGCTCTCCTTTCCCAGCCCTCACCAAGTCCGCCTGGAATAATTTATTGCGGAAGACAAAGTCGGGACGATGTCTTAAAACTTGACCAGGACGAAGGGAGCGCCAGTGGTGACGGGGCTTAAAATCGCGCTGCCAACATCGGCACGGGGGCATCGCAGTAAGTGTTGCCAAGTCCACCCACAGGTCAGTGAACTAGATCAGGGCCGCGACGTCGGAAGCAGGCGGTACTCTCGTCTACAGTCTCTACCAAAAGTTTAAGACTATCGCCCATTTTCACACTGTCTCATCGGTCGTAAACTTTTAAAGTACGGTAATGAAATTGGACTATTTTTTTTAATTATTGTTATTGTAAAGTAAAACATTATCATAAAAAACTTTAATTAATTTCTTTTCTTCATTAAATTATGACTCTGTTTAAAAAAGTATATTACTAAAAAAAGTACATTTTCCATGTAAAAAAAATTCTAAGACAAATGCTACTTGTATGTGCTCCATGATTGTACACGTCTATCTGCACAACAAAGAAATTATGGCCTAGCTTTCATCAGCAATTTAATCGTTCAAGCTACTTTTCCAACAGATGAAAATTATTTTTAATTGCACATAAAGTGTATTTCTTGCCGTTAATATTTTAATGCCAAGCGAGCCATCAATATCTTTTCTAAAGCAGAACGTATTAAATTGTGTACTAAATTAATTTTTTACCTTCTTCAGGAACGGCTTCGATGGCTTGCTGGGTATAAAACCATCCACGTGAATAGATATACTTTACCTAGTGTTTTTTCTGTAGTAAAAAAGTTTTAAATCGGGTGGAAAAGTACATTGCACGACTAACTTGCAGCTAAATGCTATGGCACAATTTCTGTTTTAAAAACAGTACACATTATGTGAAATAATTAAGCATGTACAGTAAGTAGCATTCGTCATTTTTTTAATGTTTTTCAATTTATATTGTTTTTTTATTCATAACTTAATGAAGAAATGAGATGTATTAAATTATTTTATGAAAATGTTTTATTTTACAGGTACAATAATAAATTAATATTCCAGAAGTATTACGTACTTCAAAAATTTAAGACCAATAACAGATTATGTGAAAATAACTGGTGGTCTTAACATTTTGGTAGGACTTGTACGTGTACAGAAGCGAAATGATACGGCGCTAGCGTAAATCGTACTCGGTCGTCCACTGGCAGCGCGAGTCTTTGGGAGCGAGCCTTGTATCCGATTGGCTGTTGATTACTGCTGGGAATTCCTTCTTGGTCAAACTGCCGTCAGGCGCGTTAGTCTCGTACAGGAATTATTGCGGTACAGTGCGCATGCAAGCTGCGCAATAACAATTGAACAGCATATCTCCCAATAGCTCTAGTTCAATAACAACGTGGAAAGGATTTTAGGTCAGAACACTAGTTACGTAAGGAAGTGATTAGATAGAAATGTTTGTTCAGTTTCTCTAGCCTAGTTTTAATTCAGCTAGACTAGAGCTGTGTTCATGTTGGTTAAAGTATTTTAATACTATAAAATGGCAGTTCTGTTCAAAATTCAAATTCAAACAAATACGTTCATCATTGTTAACCATGGGACTTTGACGAATGTACTGGGGATGAATGAGTCAATGTTGGGGATCTGCGCAGAAGACGAAAATCGTTTTACCTCATCTTTAATCTAAAGTTATATGCTGTTCACGGTAAACTGAGAAATCTCAGAAGCCCTGCTTAAGGTGGCTGCCAGGTTAGGCCCCTGAACGGTGTGCAGAGCTCCAGCAGAAAACGTTTTATTAAAAAACCGTCCAACGTGTCTGAGTGAGGTCTCCTTACGAATAGCATTTAAGAAACGTTACGCGTCTGTATAAGTTTTTTAGTTCCTCCATTTCCCTCTAAAGCATGTTTTTGTGATAGTGAAAATGGCTCGAACGGGGTTTTTCACGGTCATTTTTAGGTATGAACATTCCGGTACAAAACATTAAAAAAAAGGAATAGGGACTTGTATCAAACCTTTATTTTTATTATTGCGCCATAAAATGGGAGGGTCTCCGCTGAACGTCTCACATAGGTGCATTATCGTCGGCAAGACTGCATGCCAGTTCAGTGCTTTGCGCGTAGAGGCAATGAGAGAGTTGATGCGCATGTCTCGGTCGCCCCTATTTTCCCACACTTTTAAGCCTCAGACGTGCAAAATTCCTTCAACCAGGCGACCACCTAAAGATCCATTTGTACGCACATTGTACGTATTCTTCCACCATATGTGAAAGTGACATGTTCATAGGCCTGATAACTTTATTAATGCGGCGGTCAAGAGAAACGGTAAAATTACTATAAAAGCAAACGTTTTAAAACGTTGTTAATTCGTACATCGCATGTATAAAAGAACAGAAAATATAATAAATTATTTCAGTACTCCCATACATGTTTACCTTACAATATTAATTTAACGTTAAGACATGGAACTACTTTCTCTCCCCCGTAATCGACTTTCCTGGGCGCATGTCAGTTACTGTGCCCGTTAAAATATATGCATGTAGGGGCAGTGACATTTATCAAATGTTGATTTGAAAAGTGTTCCATTAAACGTCAACCGCCTATAGTCTCCAGGCACTCATTGATGAAACGACGTTCCGCGATGCTCCTGGCCGGTTGAGCCATCTTGATGGTAAGAGTAACTTAAATTCGCAATACGTCCGATGTTTCGCTTCTCTATTAGTAAATAGTCTGTGGCACGAGTTGCCACATCCAACGTTTCAGCTGATCCTCGCAGACACCCAGCGTGGAAAAACAGGGCAGCAGCTATGTACAGGAGCAAAAAAAATTTCGCTCTTTAAACGACATGTGGGATAGAATCCACAGTTCTATGCATTTTTTAGTCTCAGCTTACTGTTCACTGGCCACTGCCTAAGTGCGTTGCCAGTTTTACCTCAGACCAAGTGGCACAGTGTGACGGGTTGTCACATTTCCCCGTATAAAAGTTAATCAAACCGTCATGAATGTACGCAGAAATTACCATGCGTGGTGATGCTAGAAAATTGGGGCACTCATCGGAGCAGTGGGTGTCGCGTGCAGCTGGATAGCGGTNTCATCAACTCATACCCTTCCTGCGCCCGCTTCAACAGATGACTTTTCAGCCACGCGGCGAGGCGGTGTTTTGAACTGACCAATGAGAAGATCGAAGAATCAAGTGCTTCGAGAAACCAGAATTTTTGTATAAGTAGACTTTCGGGGTTTACGAAGGCAGAGAGAACCTGACACCTGGGATATATATTAAGGGGGATTTGTCCTCTGTCTGATATAGTTATCGGGTAGGAGTGACATACGAAACGAGAAAAGGCAAAGGTATGTAACTTTTTATTATTGAGTGTTTTAACTGTTTTATTGTTTTTTATAAATTCTTAATTTTTTTTATTTATAAAAGTGTTTGTGATGACCCTGTTGGTCATATATTGTAGAATCACAAAATAATATAAAGGTTTTTTTTTTTTCAAATACGAACTTTTCGTGGTTCTCTTTTATACACCACACTATTCCTTTAATATCTTAGGTTTTGTGCACCGCCTCCTGACAATCATTTATTTGCTATACGTAAAAATAAAAAAAGGTTAAATATTTGAAAACAAACAATGAAGGGACAGAGAACGTATCGCCTGTCTCATGCTTCGGAGGCTATACGTTGCATCGGGATTTGGTGCTTGATTCTTTGCATGTCTGTTATTGGCCCAGAGTTCACCTGGGCGTATCTAACAAACTGTCATCTAATTGCAAACATTTCAGAAATGCATATGTGTTTGAGGTTTAGCTTGCCCTAAAATGAATTCGCGAAATTTTCCAGTACCTAACTATTAGTACCTATGCTGTTTTTCTCGAATCGCCACCACGATATATTTTTTTTTCCAAACTCGATGAACGATTTTCGGAAATGCAAGTGGTAAAGATTTAGTAGTCTTTGAATTCTTTGGTTGGCATTGTCCCACGTAAATACCACTGTATCACAATCACCCCACGACTTTCAGCTCTCATTTCTAACAAACTATTGAATGCAGAGTAGTTATATGTAAATGAATAACTTATTTATCTAGATTTATATAAAATATTTACATTAATTTTTTTTTGCAAGGAAAAATAGGTGACCTCAAATTCTATTTTGTACCTCAACACATATAGACAGAGTATAGTTATATTTGTACAGCAGTTGTATCAGTAAGTGGTGTAGCCAAGTTTGTTAAATAACTTAGTTTGTTAATTGACGATTGTTATGCTAGATTTATATTAAAAAAAAATAATTGTTCTATACTCACTTCGCTTCAACCTCACTGGCTCTCAAGACCTCGATGTTAAGAGTCGTCCAAATCTCTCCACTCACTCACTCACTAGCGCTCCCTCTTAAAAGAAAGGCCTCAAAGGATCGAAGGATCANGTCGTCCAAATCTCTCCACTCACTCACTCACTAGCGCTCCCTCTTAAAAGAAAGGCCTCAAAGGATCGAAGGATCATAAAAATATGATGCTCTGAGCCGCAAACTTTACACGTCCAACGGCTTTACCTAAGACGTAACTCAGTGACGCATGCGAAAAGTCCATTCATCACCTCTCCAGGACAGGGAACGAAAATTCACAGCGACGTAATTAACTCAGCAGGTTCATTCCAAGCCACGCCTATCATCTTCGTTCAGAGATATCGGCGATGAACAGTCACCTTCCATAAAAATGCAACTTAAAAGGAGTATGTAGTTGCTGCACGTTCAAGGTCAAGAAGCTAGGGAGCGATATGGGCGACACTAACACGCACTCCTAGCGCCTCATCGCCCCTACGCGCAAGGCGTGCAGTGTTTCCGTCGTGATGCTGTACTGTGCAAATTAGATCTGTAACAGTGGCACTTTATTACACGCGATGGAAGCCCACACATTAAACTACGTTCGCATAATCATACTTTTCTCATCATTGTTAAGGAAACTCCATAGCTAGGGGCAGCGACTTTTCGCGAATAAAACTTCGAGACAAGATACAGTTCAAAGCACTGTAGAGTCTTGAAACTTTTTTTGATTGGCTGAAACATATTCTGGTTCGTGTTAAGTATATGCGGACGAATTACAAAGATTCAGTGTCGGAGTTACGGAATCCCTGAGTGGCGCGGTCGAATGCGGAAACGACACCAGCAGCCAATGGAGGCATGACAACAACTGAGTTGTGTGTATATATATATATATAGTATTAATGTGTACTGTGTGCTCCGATTTTTTTTTCGCGAAAAATCACTGTCTGTATGCACAGGCAAGCTTTAAAAATGCGATATTTGACCATTTTCACAAAAAAAAATTTCTCCTATGANAGTATTAATGTGTACTGTGTGCTCCGATTTTTTTTTCGCGAAAAATCACTGTCTGTATGCACAGGCAAGCTTTAAATATGCGATATTTGACCATTTTCACAAAAAAAATTTCTCCTATTAATGTGCCTGATATGATAAAAGTAAAAATACAGGAACATAGATGATTGGTTTTTAACTTTTCTGGAAAAAAGATTGTATTTCCAGAACATTTATTTACCGAGAAACACGCATTCGCGCAAACAACGACTTCACAGAAATGGTTTCAGTCCATGGTCCTCTTAAGAAATTTCACATGGAATACTTTTGGTTCGAAACAGTTATCTTCAAAATGGATGCACCGAGAAGGAACTTCTTTAACATCGATTCCCCACTTGAACTATCTCGAGATGTTTTCTGAGTCTGAGGCCCGGAAGCACAGCCACAGTAACTGCGATACGTCCACGCACAGCAAGAGCAACATCGACTCTACGCGCGATTCCCTGAACTGGCGTGCAGTGTTCTCGTCGCACTGCGAGTATCTATGGCACTTTCAGCGGTGACCCTGTCATTTTATTGATGGAAAGTTTGCAGGAAGGTTCAACGCCGGGCCCTTGAGTACTTTTGTGTGGATATTACGCGTATACTTTGAGATACAATTCTTTGGAAGTCGTTTTCAGCCATTTTGGAGCACTCTGAAATGGAGTTTCTAAGGAACGTTNGGAAGCACAGCCGCAGTAACTGCGATACGTCCACGCACAGCAAGAGCAACATCGACTCTACGCGCGATTCCCTGAACTGGCGTGCAGTGTTCTCGTCGCACTGCGAGTATCTATGGCACTTTCAGCGGTGACCCTGTCATTTTATTGATGGAAAGTTTGCAGGAAGGTTCAACGCCGGGCCCTTGAGTACTTTTGTGTGGATATTATTCGTATACTTTGAGATACAATTCTTTGGAAGTCGTTTTCAGCCATTTTGGAGCACTCTGAAATGGATGTGTGTGTGCTCGCAAAGTTCGAAAACTCACGTACAGACAGCACTGACATATTTCCAAAAGTTCTTCTGAACTCATAGATTTTGTTCAGTCTAGAGTATTAAAAATGGATTGTGCTCTTGATATAGGAAATAAGGTTAGTGAAAATTAACATGTCTCGGAAACCATTGCTGACGAAGTCATGTCACACAACCTCGAAAACAAAAGGCAGTATTTATTACCAGTTCAGAACCTAAAATAAGAGCTTGTGCAGTGTGTCAGCAAACCACACATTCTGTGTACAAGTGGCCTGAGTTAATATATGCCTCACCTACAGGCAAACAACAAGGTGTGTGCCGTCTTGAAAGCACTCAAACAGCCCTCGTCTGAAGTGTGTGTTCTTTACGTATATCAGCACATTGGACGCGCCTTTAATAATTTCGTCGAGAAACGTGTGTTTCAAACACTCTGCAATGCAGTTCAAGCGCCATATAGACGGGAGCCTTAAAACAATATTGCACGATAAATTTTTATTTCATTATCTGAAATATATTTATATAGGGGACCACGAAAAGTAAAAATGTGTAGTCAAATGATTAGAATTTTCTAAATATACCATAGAAAAGGAGAAAATTTCGAAATATAGGAGCGCAAGTTTCTATGTTCCTAAGGAACTTTGCCAAATAAATCGCATGTTACGTGTTCAGTATCATATACACAACGAGTTAATTAAGATTCAAGGATATTTAACAATGGGTACTCGGGTACTGGTATCCTGAATCTCTTTTAAAATAAACTGATATTTTTGCCAACACATTTTTATTTGTCCAAGAGAAACTAATAAATATTAATATTTTTTTTCTCCCTGCAACATACAGTTTGGATAACCACAATATTTTTGTCTATGCATGTGTGGCTTGAATGCTGTAACAGTCGGAAGAACCATTAGTTTCTGTCTATAATGGCAACGAGCGCTTCATGACCGACTGAGAAGGTTCCGTATTTTCTATTGAATGTAGAAGTAGAGTAGCTTTCAATGTTGTTTGTGAAATAAGAATAAATATATTTTTCAACACTGCAAAATATTCTTCTCTACTATACTTGTTTAAATGTCTAAAAAAATATCACTGAGTCTATTTTTAATGAAAATTTAAGCGTGTTTCCAATTTGTATGCAACAAAAACACATTTTGCTAATAAGAAAAAAANACCGCATTTCACTTTCCAGCAGAACTCGCCGAGGACGTGAGGACAAGGAAATAACGCTCGACACGCTCCTATCATACCTCGCTCGCGAGACTAACACGCCCACGTTTTGCAACGCCACGGAACTTCCAGAGACCCCTGTCGCCATTCCCGAACAAGGCCGAGTCCTCCAAGGACTCGCGATAAGGTGATGCGGTTCTCGTTCGCTTCACCGTTTATCCACCGTCGTGGAAGCAATGAGCGGGCTGCAAGTGTCCATGCCAAGAAGTGTTAGTGGTCGTCACCTGCCTGTCGGAACATCGTAAACCCCGCTACGACATGCTAGCGACACTCGCGTTACCGTGATCCCGATAAGCGGGAAAATGCGAATGAGAATAGCTATCCAGATCACAGCAACTAGAATTAGTGCAACGAAAATTTACCGAAGAAACACGAAGTCCTTGCCACTTCGTGGTTAAAAAAAAGTTTGCGTCATCGCTATACGTTACGGGGTAAATATTCATTTAACAGTAACGTAGTTTTTAGCCTACTTTCCGAAGAAAAGATAGGCTTATGCAATTACCTGAATGTCTGTCTGGAATGCGTACCTCCCCTAAAAAACTTTTAAACATGACAANAAAGATAGGCTTATGCAATTACCTGAATGTCTGTCTGGAATGCGTACCTCCCCTAAAAAACTTTTAAACATGACAACCAAATTTCATCCAACTACGTCCACATATTGCATTTAGTAAGGACATTGAACGTTTACAGTTTTAGATCCCTCCGGGTACTTATTTTTAAAATGGCGGCAATTGTAATATTTAGGGAACTATATTATATTAACTCGGTAACCATTTAACTGATTTGAACCAGATTTGACACGTTGGCAGAGCATGATGTAAGCAGTTAATTAAGGATATGATAATATCATTGGTACAGCAATTTGGAAAACAGTGCAAATTGAAAAAAAAAGCTTTTACATTATATATCGGTAACGACACAGCCGATTCCTGCCATATTTTACAAATAGGTAATAANTGAAAAAAAAAGCTTTTACATTATATATCGGTAACGACACAGCCGATTCCTGCCATATTTTACAAATAGGTAATAATATTGTAGGCCATGTTAATAGCATATATGAAATTTAAATGGATAAGAGACTTATTTTCTAAATCACGGTGATAGATACATTTTGGGTTCATTTGCGTGATTTCTGATTTTTAATGTATTGCATATATATGCCGTAAATTGGTTTTTAACAAAAAATAAACTTGACATAAGATAGACATGCATTTGCAAATACTGATACAAGGTAGAGCAGAGAATGATATGTCTAGGTAGGTACCAAATGTGCGTACTTTGGAAGTATAAAACTATGTATCCAAATTCCAATATTTTGGTTTATAGTTCTCTACGAGGCTCGAAGTCACAGAGTTGTATGTTCCTGGTGTGGCCTTACACATCAGTTCATCCGACACGGTCTGCAGGACTCTGGGCCAGCAGTAAATACGCAGTAGTATTGGCTTAATTCCCTGGCCGAATGTAGCAGGAGGAGTTGCGATTGTTGTAGAGGCTAGCGTGTGTAGAGGGCTGTGACATCCAGGGAGCTACCGTTGTTTAACCCTTAAGGCTATAGGCTATTCACGGTAAAGTGAGCACTTTTGAAAGCCCTTTCATTTGGAATAATATTCAATAATTATATTTTATTTCAGCCTTAGATGTTAACTTCCGCGTGCGGCAGAATATACACACACACACACACACTGTGTTTATAACTTACATGGAAATATTTATTTTAAAAAGTGGTTAAAAGACAAAAAAATTGGCAGAATGGAAAAAGTAACTAGTACCTCAAAAGTGCTAACTTTACCGTGAGCGGTCTATAGGTGGCTTAACACTTCACGTGCACGTGTTGCATTGGTATCAAATTTATGGTGTACTCCGTACGCGGTTATAAATGAAAAAAAAATTACAAAACGTAATTTATAAATATGCGAACTTATAAAAACTTAAAAAAAGTAGTCTGAACGACTAAAACAGGTCAGTTTACGTGACGTACACTTGAGTGTGAAATTTAGTATTAATTTATTTTTTCATGGGGCGCTATCTTACAAAATGGGGAGTCTAAAAATGCTATGTAATAACTCATTTTATGCTTGTAAATGATACTTTCGACATAACAACTGATAGTTTCGTTAGAAGCTACTGCCGCTGTTGCCCAGAAACACGCAGGTTTTTGACTGATTCTGAGAGTACTGTATATACGAATCCATGTAACCAATTCCAACTTAACTTTGTATGCTGGCGGTATCTATGCATGTATCAAATAACCTTATATATAAACTAATTTGTTAACCACCAGATTTTGCACGCCTGTAGTACTGCAGTTTACTATATAAACTTGCATAAATTATGTGGGTCAAACTTTTTTTTTTCGAAATGGTGCAAGATAAATTATTTGGATAATTAAGTAATAACTACGAAATAATTTGGCGAATTTCAAACAAACCTTTTATATTGACATTATCTATTACACTGAAGAGCCAAAAAACTGGTACACCTGCCTAATATCGTGTAGGGCCCCCGCGAGCACGCAGAAGTGCTGCAAGACGACGTGGCATGGACTCGACTAATGTCTGAAGGTATGCAAGAGGGATTGAAATCTGCGCCAATTTGAGAAAGGTTTGCACTTCTGTCACGTTTAATGATTCTCGTCAGTCATCGTTTGTCCCGTTCGTTCACGATCTTTTTCTGGCCGCAGCGATGTCGAAGATTTGATGTTTTACCGAATTCCCGATATTCACGGTACACTCGTGAAATAGTCGTACGCGAAAATCCACATTTTATCGCCACCTCGGAGATGCTATGTCACATCTCTCGTGCGCAGACTATAACACCACGTTCAAACTCACTTAAATCTTGATAACCTGCCATTGTAGCAGCAGTCACCGATCTAGCAACTTTGCCAGACGCTTTTTGTCTTATATAGGGCGCTGCCGACCGCATCGCGTTACTCTTATTGGTTCCATACCTCTGTTATTTGCATACGCACGTCTATACCAGTTTTTTTTTTTTTTTGCTCTTCAGTGTAGTTGCATCAGTATGCCTTTTCAAGGCCTGATTTTAAGCCTTTCGTTTCCTACGATAGCACCAAATGAGAAACAGAAACTTTTATGCAATATCTCAACCAGTCAACTTATTTCCGCCCCATTTCGCCCACAAGTAGTGCTACTGTAGGAAATGTAAACTTAAACGGTTTAAGTGATACACATACTTGTTTTCTAAATGACGCCCATGTAGATACTTGAAGTTGCCAAACACGGTCTACCAAAATTTTAGACTGACTACTACCGAAGTAGATTTTCCGATTCCAACCTTTGTAATGCAGTTGACTGCACGCCAGCTTACGGTACGAGGCATTCTGTGTTCGAGTCCCGGGTAAGGCACGTGTTTATTTGTAATTGTCTCACTAGTATTTCATTTGTTTCTGACTGCATCTCTAACGACATCGCTAACAACGAGACGTCAAGACCCACCTACCATATCATTTTTGAAAACTTCATCAGCATGTTTTGCATCCGCGTAGAGGAAAGTAGGCTCATTTTTTATATCTATAACGTCTTGTTTCGCTTTAGATATTGTAGAAACACGTTCTTGGTTCACAGTGTTTAATTCTGAGGGNTTATATCTATAACGTCTTGTTTCGCTTTAGATATTGTAGAAACACGTTCTTGGTTCACAGTGTTTAATTCTGAGGGCGGGTAGCACAGCCGTCTCTATTTATTTGGCTTTCTCATTTGATATTTTTNTGGTTCACAGTGTTTAATTCTGAGGGCGGGTAGCACAGCCGTCTCTATTTATTTGGCTTTCTCATTTGATATTTTTTGAACGTGTGTTTTCGTAAATATTCGCATAGTTTATAAAGTAGTATTTCACCTACATGATAATGATTTTATTCTCTCAAACACATTTGTGGTGTAAAATAACAGGAGATAAACGACGTAATTAATAGTATTCCTTACAAAACGTACGGCAGTGCAAAAGGGAATGTTAAACGCCATTTGGGATTTATATGTATTTTTGCTATTATTATGTAAGAAATTAATTTTTGAAAATTTGACCTTGCTAGGGCATAGACCATGTTAAATTAGATTTTACAGACCATTAACGTTTGTTTTTTGTACTACCATCGCCTTTGTAGTCGTTCTGAGAAGATAATGAGTAATTAATAGCTATTTTTCTTCACGGTAAACAAATAAAGGTACCTACTCCACTGATATCACAGTTACTCAATCATCTGAACGATATACAACGTCCCGTCAAAGAAGAAATTTCAATAAAGTTGGCCGAATGCCTTTTATGACTCAGAAACTGTTAACAAGAAAATTATTTCTCTTTACTTCCAAAAAAAAAATTCAATACAGGCTGTCGACGTTAAACCTACGCTCTGTCTGCCAACATGAAGTTAAAATGCGTAGCTTTCTCTGTGTTCTAAAGTTGGGAGTACCGTATAAACTTCTTGGGGGAAAAAAATGATTAAAATAGGGTTCTCGCGTTACGCTGTTAAGTTGCAACTGTTTCCTTGTGCGCTTATTCACTTGCAATAGCGCCACTGGCGAGAGCAGTGCCTTCCTCCGGCGGAGCCCGTTCCGCGACCTTGAACGATTAACCTCTTAAAAGGAAACGTGCAATAGGTCGGCGAGATACCGCCCCCCTTCACGTCTTTCCAACCGCGGTTAACTGTTTTACGAAAGTGAAACCCTCGCTTAATCACGCCCTACGTGGGTGGGGCTGCCGTTCCTGATGGCGAAACCTTTAACAATTTTGAGGGGAGAAAAAATACGGCGCTCTGGCCGTGTGTCCGAAATGGCAGATTTTGTATACAAACTGATCACGTGAACTTATTCTGTATACAAAATTGGTGACGTATTTGGTACTTCGTATTTTGTACCTATCTAGAAAATGTAGGCAAAAATATAAAATGACGAAATCAGCGTTATTGGTTTTGACGTTTGAAACGCATACACGAATAAGTAATTAAAACATATTTTAAAACAAATAAATGTTTAAAAAATACACTAGGCATGTTTTTAAAAAGCAAGTAGTTGCTGTGCTTTGTTTATATTCATCGCAACAACAATTTTTCTTAAGTCATTATTTCGTAATGTATTATTTTCTTATTTATTAACATATTCGCAGCATTCCATTAATGATTTAAGAAACATTACGTCCGTTTTAAGCATTAAATTTAAATTTAAAAAATTCACTCTTAATGTGAAACTGCGTTGCCGTGAGTGCCAAACAAGTGACTGTCGACAACGTCCGAATTGAAACTTACGAAATTAAAATTTAAAAATAACGAATTTCTCATTTTGGACACGGCCACTTACACATTCATTTTTTCCCCAATTTTAGAAGAATTTGAGAAAGCATGGCTTAAAAAGTTGCTAAAAAGTGACTCCCGCCCGTTGAGTTACTCAGATTCCACTCAAATAAGTATATAAATTTATTCTCCGTTATCTATAGTCGAATGTAAAGCCTGCCTCACAAGCTAGTGCAGTTTGTGACAGATCTGAAGGCGGCCTTGTTTACAGCTGTGTTCAACCTTGAGCAAATTCCACCTGGTTCTAGCAATGGGGGAAAACATTGCCACTACAAGAAGTTTTTTTTTTTTTTTACTGGAACATCGCGCAGTCAGTTGTTTATAGTCTATTCGCGGTTTCTTGGCACTTTTTAAGTCAAACATTTGTGAAATCACCTCAAATATGACGCGATTGGTCGTTTCCTAAATATGTCATTTATTACAGGTTTTTCAAACTTTCTTACTATCAAGTATCTTATTTTTGGTTGAATTGAAGTTTTACCCGTATTTGATCTATAAATTATAATATTTTATTTATAATTAATATGAATAATAAAAGGGAAGAAAACCGGGGTGTTCGTAATGCCTAGTAAGAAATAGTTCACGTTGAAAATGATATTAAACTGGTGTGATTTTCTAGACGGAGTTAAGCTTTGATTGCACGAGGTGGAGGAATAGCTCGGAAGAAAACTTCAGTGGGGCTTCAGGAAAGCAGGAAGTTACAGCGAATGGACTAGAGCACGCAATACTGTGCCGTACACGATTTGGCTGACACCTGATAACTGAAAACTAATTTTTCTTAGAAACCAAACACCTGAAAGTTCTTAAAAGAAACCTCTTCAAATTACGGTTCAAATTACGGTTCGAAACTTTACTTCATGAGAATAAAATTAAAAAAACGTCAAGCTATTACTAAAAAAAATAATTAGATAGTAAACCACGCTCATTTCGTGAATATTTCGACAACTTGCTTTAATAAATAACTATTTCGTGTTTGAAATGCATTAGTTTATTCCATCATATGCGTATTTTACATATGAAGTCAGCAAAAATTACGTGTGAATTTCCACAAAAACANAGCAAAAATTACGTGTGAATTTCCACAAAAACAACGTCATCTATTCTGCAGACAAAATCAGTCGCACGGACCATTTTGTTAACAGAAATGGCCAGCCTGGAGCACGGCATTAGAAGG
>NQII01005809.1:0-148139 GCA_002778355.1 Clitarchus hookeri
GGTTTATGCCACTTGTGCCGTGCCAGGCCCTCCTTAATGTTAATTCACTAACCTATTTAATTTAATTTTCTTCTTTACCTATTATCCTAACCTTATACATTTCGAATGAGTCAATTTTTTTATTCCGTTCTTTATACGTTCTAGTCCATTATATTAGAAATTCCAATCTAATCATTCCTGATCACAGACTTCCAATTATCAGATCAACTCCAAACTTGTATCATGAATGGTTTATATATCACCATACAACATATTAAAATTAAAAACTTGATCACAGCTGATCACCGACTTCTTACAGTCGAATCTACTCCAAACTTGCACCAAGTATATTTTGGGTGTCCCTTAATAACATATCAAAATTAAAATTTTGAGTGGTCCTGATCACTATCTAAATTTGGTCAAATTTGCATACAATTTATGCCATATAATAATAAGACTCATCTCTTGTAGCCGACCACCATTGATCAGTTACTTTTGTAACATGATTTATTTAATCGTACTCAAATGGTTAATAGGTGATCGAGTTCTCCACCATCATGTACAATGAATTGGGTCTATTCTTGTCTTGGACATTAATGTATTGTCAACTCATAAGGGATTTTAATTATATAATCTTAATCAATCATTCATTATGCGATTGTATATTTAAAAGGTCCCGTTGTAATCCTCATTCGTAATTACTTGTATGCAAATATTCTTTAGCTAATAATTGGAATCATCAAGGTTTCAAGTATCTGACACAGAATTCCGATTCATGCTAGACCACCAAATTTAAATTTAAGATCTTTGTAGATTTACCATACCGTTCTCCATAACACAATACAACACTATACATCTTTCCACGATCTTATTTTAGATAACATCTCAACAATATTCCTATACCCTTTTGAATCAGTCAGTGAAACAACTCCAAATACACTCCTTATATGCTCATTGATTTAAAAGATCATTTTTAAAATTATTAAAATTATTATCAAATTCCTGAGGCTCCTGGGCCACATAAATCCATCAATACCAGACATATACAGTTCACTCTTAAGATTAACATTGTACCCCAACACATGGCTAACACCAAGTAAATGTATCACTTATTTTCAACTCATGTTTTAAAGTTAANCCCTAAGAACTACTGAATTTTTCAAGTCGCAACAGTCTTACGCTGTTCTGTCAAAAGCTCTGCTCTGCACGACACTGCTGCCCATCAGCATACCGAAGTCCCCGTGCTTCCAGCTACCTACTCTTCTAGGATTAAGTCACGAGCCAACACCTTGCTACTTTTCTCTCCTATTGATAGCTAACTCAAAGTGCAGCTTAGGGAGCTTGCCTTCCTGGACTTCATTAGAGCACTTGGACTAAAATCTTTCAGTAAGTGCCAGGGTCAAACCACGATGCTCCACGTGTCAGGTTTCTTGCTTGGAAACAATAGCCCAACTCCCAACAGGAGTCCTGCTCTTTGTGACACCTGGGTCAGACCGCGACGTTCCGCACACCAGAGAGCCACGGGAGTGGACCTCATTGCCGTCTACTGCAACCTCCAGTTTGGAACTTGGGTCAGATCGTGACGTTCCAGGTGCCAAGTCTCTGGGTTGAAGAGGAGTAGTATAGGCCTCCTAACTCACCTGATTTCCGCATCCCACATTCCATCAGGCTGTCTACCCCTTACTAGACACCCACTATTAACCTAATTGGTTACCCCCACCACCTTATGCCTCATTACAGAGCTGGGCTGGGCAAAGTTGCCAAGCTAGGGTTAGCTCAGGCTGGGGTACGAAGGGAAAGCTGCTCAGTTGACAGCCAGGTATACTCCTGGAAGAAAGAGGAGGCTACACGTCAAAGAGGGTCAATCACCAGCTCAGCAAGCTCCACTTCTAACCTTCTCTGGCATGTACCACATGCAGTATCTCTGCTGCCACCTACGCCGCTGAAGAAGACACCTACCTTTGTCCGGCCAGCTAACGTTACCAGGATAGTCAGAGCCCTTAACGTCACACCGGCTTACATTCCAACCAGGTCACCCACTCACCCATCGCTTGCCTGCACGCCACCCAAAGCTCAACGCACAATTATTGGCGTGGCCAAAGCCAACAACTCAGGCACCAGGAAAAACTACATTCAAGCGACGACCACTGCTTTACCGTCATCCAGGGGGGGAAGTAACTTGGCCTTACCCTTTAACAGCAAATTCCACTAGTAGTAAGTGACGAGGCGACACTTTGGTTCAATCATAGTTTGTTTCAGTGGGAATGGTTTTTCTAAGCTGGTTTTCTATCCCCACGCCAAGCAGGCACATTTCCTAAAAAACCAAACTTCCCAATTCAGGGGCGGATCCTGAAGGAGATAGATAGGGGACATGACCTCCCTTCTTGCTAAAACCCTCACATTGACATTAAACTGTCCTGTGGATGATTTAATACTGTTTTTTTTCATTCCCATGCCAGTACTCGAAAGTCTAAAACCTGCACCTACGCAATGGGAAATTTACACCCCCCTCCCACAAACAAAAAGTCTAGATCCACTCCTGTGCCTATTCCTCATCCACCAGTTCAAATCTTGGTTACGGAAGGATAACCATTCCTGTTGTTCATTTCACCATACATTAAACACTACTTTTTCTTTGCATTGGCTTGACTTTAGCACTCCTTATAGCCAGGTCATCAATAAAAAATTTATCAGAAATATGCAAATGGACAGCATACATAATTATTTATGTAGTATTTTATACAAAATAACAGAAATATCACAGAATACTTTCAGTAATGGTATGTGGGAGTGAACTTGTTACACAGAAAATTTAGGTGTGATTTTGTTAAGCAAAGGTACCATATATTTCCTGAAGAAAATTCCACTTGCAAATAATATCACTTTTCATCAGACTCAGTCAAGGTAACAAGCAAGTTTTAAACAATTGTAAATTTATAAATCAGTGCTGGCCCCGAAAATGCAGAAAACCAGCAAAAGTATAATGTATGCCTGTAAGAGACATTTAGGTGCCACACGATGTGGAAGTGCAGATGTTGGGCAGGAAGGAGGCGGAGGCAATGTTGCCAAGTCTGGTGCCTAGCTGCAGTAGACTGGTTCGCAGCGCATGAATGGTCGTAGCAGCCTCCTGCAGTGTCACTTGCGACTGCAACAGCTGCTGATTGGCTGCACTCAGGTCCCGCTCTGCCAACAGAGCTGTCTGCTTCACAAAGTCTCTCACATTCCTGTGCAGCGACACATTCCGCTCCCCTGGGAAACACAGGCAACACATACGTGGCTTGTAGTAACAGAAATGTATAAGGTTAACACCAATATGGTAACATCCTGTCTTAACAAACCAGCCCTCCTCCTAGTTACATATTATGTTGTATGTCCTCCTCTGAGAACATAGCTAAATGGACATAAGTATAGTGCACCTGATTCATGTAGATACACCTAACCTCAAGGAAAACAACACTTAGATCTAGNCTAAATGGACATAAGTATAGTGCACCTGATTCATGTAGATACACCTAACCTCAAGGAAAACAACACTTAGATCTAGACAATCACTAATAGAAGCCCAACACCTAGCAACTAGTGGCTTAAGGAGGGTTCCACCTGGCTGGTGAATGAAGTGGGTTGCAAAAATTTGGTAGAATTAAAAACAGTTATATATTTTGTAGTGTATCTAAACACTAAAAGCATTTCAGAAATGTTTAATGCCAAAGACAAGTTTCAAGTTCTCGTTTAAACTCTGAGGATTATTTTTCGGGGCGTAAAATGGCTAAAACNTAGTGTATCTAAACACTAAAAGCATTTCAGAAATGTTTAATGCCAAAGACAAGTTTCAAGTTCTCGTTTAAACTCTGAGGATTATTTTTCGGGGCGTAAAATGGCTAAAACGTGTGTTCTCAAAAAGTTTAAGCACCTAAATTTTACACACAAAAACTTTAGACTTATCTTTGGACATGCATCATACTTTCATTGTTACTAGCATGCCATAAAAATATAATATTACTGCTTAGTCACGTTCAGGCAAATTGCCAATGGGTACGACTGTGCTCACACATTTCGAGGCTTCGAATGTGCAAAATAGCTGCTGACAGGCAGAACCCTCACCAAACTAGCCTAGTGGAAAAATATCATCATCCACTGCTGCTTCCATTCTGAAGACAGATTAGTAAAATCAAATTTAAGTCGTCATTGTTCTCCTTCACACATTTCCCTCTTCTCCACAGCTACACTTACCTGTTCTCCCTACTTCCTCCTCCGTCTTCCTTGGCAACTTGGTGACTCTTCCTATGCACTCTTCAGCTCCATCACTCCTCTCTGCAGTCTCTTCCTTTCCATACTTTGGTCACTGTCATACCATAATTCAAGTAATGTACTCCACTCTTGCTTGTACATGATCATTCCTAACCCTGTGTCATCTTGTGAATGCCAACATACTCTTCTAACTTCATTTCTATTGCACTTATGCTCCCAGCATATTTGCTGTCCAAGTTTTATCTTACAAGGCCACAGAAGACCTAGGAAGCCACTGTCTGGGAAATAATTTTACTTCAATTCAAAAAGTAAAATTTTAAAGTGGAAAGAAAATCTATTGTCCAAGTTCACTACATCCTCCAATTGAATGAGAAACCAGCAAGGCTTGACACAAGAAACAGTCAACAAGATTACAACCACCTCCAGCATAAGTAACCACACACCTACAGTGCATACTTACCTTCCATAGTGGAACTGTGGGGAAATTGAACCATCTGTTGCAATGTCTAGGATGTAAATTGCACTCCCTTCCTTAGGGCAACACCAATGCAGACTAAAAAATATATATAAATAATTTGTATGTCTACCAATTCAGTATAATGCCATATACTAAATAACTAATACTGAGACAGAAAATATTACAATTCCAATATTCATTAATTTTGAACAAAGTTTGTCTGGTTTCCTAGACACCATCATGGTTGTCAATTGCGACACGATTAATTTAAAATATGTAGTGTGATGTATGGAACAGTGTACTACTGTCTTCTGTATATACTGTCTATAGTTTATACTAACATAGAAGCTAACAAAACCAGCCATCATTATAGAAAACTAGCCACTTTAAAAAATCACTCCAGCAAGGATTTGTTATAGTGCTCCACGATTGGTGTGCAAAGCCAAAAAAAATAATAAGACCATTTTTTTTTTTTTAAATAATTAGCTACAGAACTTTTGTCTTCAATTTTCAAAATGGGCAGTGGAGGAAAATAAAACCTTCTGCCTTTATCTCGACAAAATTAACAATCACTGGAAAAACTGAGTGACTCTGAAAAGGATCACATCATCTTACGCTATAACCTAAAAGCAGAAGAATTTCTATCACGAATACAGATTTCAACATTTTTACATAGCAGTTGAAAGCAGACAATAAGCATTACTTACACCACAATATACATCTACTCTGTAAACAAGTCCTCTTCGCTAAATTGTGAGGCATTAGTAACAGACATGTTGTACAACAAACATTAAGAAAACCTTAAATGTAGTTGCAACTGGCGAAAGTTATACTTACTTAATTTCCTATGAAGCAATGTATTGTAGATAACATCATTTCCCCTGGTGTGCTTTGTTGTACTGGCAGTCTTGCTGCTGGACATTAAGGCAGGAACAGATGACACGCTGGCTGCACTGCTTACACTTCCACCATCTGAGAAACATGTTTCTACTTCAGTATGTCATTACTGTTGTGGAAGTCAGGTGCACATCTTCTACACACTGCAACTACTCAATAATCACTTGGCTACAGAGATGTTACCCCCATTTTCCTTGTCACTTCTTCCATTATTAAATATCACTGATTTTTCAAAAAAGAATCCCAATTTTGAATTATCAATTCTGTGTATAAAAGAAGAGCACTAGCTGGCCACGAGTAAGCAATGAAACTGTTAAAGTTATGAAAATGTTCACAAGAAGTTTGCAAAAAATCTATGTATTGTGCAAGTTGTGAATTGCAATTGCCCCAGACAACCAAATGGTGCGTTATTCATGTGCTGCCGAGGTGCAAATTCTTTTTAAGTGCAACTGGTACAAGCAATGACAGAAAATGACAACAATTTATGCAATGCAAGTGGACATTGATAATTTCGCAAGTTGTCATACTTTCAGTGATAAAGCTACTTTTCAAGTAAATTATAATAATCTGAGAATATGGGTTTGATGTAAGTAATTATAATACTGAATTGGTGACTTTTTTTGCCAGTGTAAAAAATATTGTGAAGACAAATTTGCATTGTTGCTAGACAATGGAATAAGAGAAGAAGGAAAAGAGAAGAAAACTAGGTTTTGGATGCACAGTATTAATAAGAAAAGATCTGAGTATAGTGAATATCATACATTATAAGCACATTTAATTGAAGCTAACCTGATGTTTGTCACTAACCCAGTTGGTTCGTAACTTAATGGAGATGGAGATAAGCTCATGTTCCTTGAAGATTGGACCCTACTCTTCCTGTGGAGGTATGCCGGTTTAGACCCATAAAAAATTTAACTGTCTCTTATGGTGTACTAGGAGCCAAACTTTTTGGGATGCCAAGGAAGTTGCTGCTGATTCATATGAGTGCATGGGTGGTACTGGATTTATATTGGTGATAGAATGAGCAAAAATACCTAATGTGAGTCCTCAATCTTTGTCACGAAGCTAAACAGTGTCTTAAGGGTGGGTGCGGACAAGGTGTCAGCCTATTAGGTACAACGGTGCTCACGGAGATCTTGCAGCCTGAAATCACCGATGTTTGCTCTGACTGTGTCAGTGATACATTCTCATACTGGGCACATAAGTGAGGACTATTCCAAACTGGCATCACAGCCACCTCCAAGTCTTCCCCCAACAGTCCTACATGATACTCTGAAAGTCTGGGACAGAATATGGTGAAGTACAGGTCCAATAGTCGTACTCCTATGCCAGAGTCTGGGATGGAATGAGCTACAGCACAGATCTGGTCCTCATACTCTGAGAAGCATCACACAATGTCCCATGTCTCCGAGTGCTTTAAACTGTTGCTATGGGCTGGTGCAGGCTACTCCAGACTTACGGCTTTGGTGTTCAAACCTTCTAGTGATGTACTGCTAGGTGGCTTTGTGGGATACAGTGGTGTGCACTGCTTACCACCTGCTTTCCTCAAATGGCTCCACAACCTGTGCCGCTGTATCACAAGGCAATACTGTACCACTCCTTCAGGAAGAGTTGGTTCAATGTCATCCACCTTTGTTGCTGAGTGTCATGGGACACACTATTTGAGGTAGCTGCTGGTTTTGGGCAACTGACATATTACCAAAACCTCTGATAGGGACATGAATGTTGGGATAAAAGCAATCTGAAAACCTCATTTCTACAGTAATATATATTAAAAATAATTAATCATTTATGTAAATTTGATTATATAACACAAAAATTTTAATGGTTTGTGCCACTGACTGACAACATAATATTAGTGCATCTTGCTAATTGAGTAATCACATCGTTGAATGGATGATAGAGTAACTAAACAGAAGACAATCCTGAAGTACATATGCTGTGTTGATTCCTGGTGGATTCCTCACCTTCCTTCTTCCTACACTATTCGTGGATAAAGTAGGCAATGAATATCTATTACCTCATGATTGTTTTCTTCCTCATATTTAGCTTGAAAAAAGGGTAGCTGTAGGGTTCAACAGCAAACACCACACAAAGAAAATCAGATACACTCTTGAAAATCCTGTCTGGATTTGCCAAACTCCAGAACATGTGGATAAGTGCCGTGCAGAGTACAGTATCATGTAACACTAAGTCACAAATATTTTCTTCCAATCCATCTGACACATGCCATGCTTTCATTGCAATACATTATGTGCTTACCTCTACATTGAAAATTTTATTTTTCTTTGTAAATATTTTCTAAAATAACTATTTACGATTACTCATTCAACATCATCAACATGACTAATATTTTATGACAAATTTCAAGGACAAATATTTACTGTATCTATTGTTCACTATTACAGGGGAGTGTGCAAATAATGCATACCACACTCTTGCGATAGGCTTAAAGCGAACAATCACCAAAGAGCAACCAGACTTGTGTGGTGCAGTACCACATGTAGAAACAGACTCTCAGATACTAAATTGTTCAGATTTCCCATCTACAAGCAACAGAGTATGGGAAGAAAGGTTTGCGTTCAGGGGTGAAGGCACCAGCCCCTCTCTTCCCACCCTTTTCAAAATCATTGTTTCTTAAAGGTAACATGAAAGGAGTGTGAACTGCGTATTTTGTTGGTTATTAACATCCATAACCTAAATTTGATAACTGGTTGAGAGGTAGTTTACACATGAAATTCTTTATTTTAATTTTTTACTGAGTATCACTTACAACCAAGATCTGCCTGTACTTTGAACACAGACTCTCTTGCATTAGCACTGTGATTAACTCATACGCTGAAATTGACAGCTGATAGATTTAACATAAGCAAAGGAGCACATACTTACTCATTTGTATTGTATTGTACGCTATTTAATTATTATAGTCACATTGCACATTCCATATCTAGCTGTAACAAAGTTTACCTAACACAGAAGTGTATGCTTGCAAAAATATCTAAGCTGCCTATCCAAAACAGCAGTTAAGCTGGATCCACCCCTGATGCAGTAGACATTTTGTTAATGGTACACAGGCAAGAGACAAGGATAACTTTGGCCATGTACCTACGCTGTATATGGGCGATTCTCTGTAAACTCGTTAATGACCCATACAAACCTGTCCAGACATATTTTATAGCATTTTTGTGAAAACAACCTAACTAAGGGCTAGATAAATAACCATTAATCCTAATACATAAAAAGGCCCATTGAATTAATAGCAATTTTTCTAGATATTTACATTTTTCTGGAAAATAATGGCAAGGGACTGTTGGATGTGACAAGGGACTGTTTCGCGTGCAGGGGACTGTTTTAAATACATCAAAATCACCATTGTAGTATTTATTTATTAATATACGCCATGCTTATGCACTACAAGCATTGCTATAATTACAATGCTTGTACTGAGCAATCAAAAATCAAACATTAAACTATCACTCACAAATTAAAACAGAAAATTATAATGCTTGTTCTAAGCAACAAAAAAAACTTATTAAATTAACAAATATCTGTTCCATTTCCAAATGTACATTACTTCTAATATTGTGTACTTAATCTGAGATCAACTTATAGCTTTGTTTACTTAAATAAAATATCAATGAGGCATGCAAAATCAGTCAGTTTAATTCCTTGTCATACCATAAATGTTTTAGTTAGAATAGAGCAATAAAAAACAGTCTCATCAATAAAGAGACCACAAGTATGATAACAATGTGCTACTTAGTTACCAAACAATCCTGATTATATAATATATTTATTGTGTCTTTCTTAATCAAATAAAGCATGTTAAATCACAGTCAGATTACTTTGTAACACAATAATTAGAATGAACACATTATTGCTCAAAAACGTCCACTAAGGCCGGGAATTTATAAAATACCCTCTTCCCCTTTAGTATTAAATCAGGACTATCCAATTTCTGAATTACCTGATCATAGGACATGTTTGAAATATCATTATCATCTATTTTAAAGGTTTGTACCTTGTTATCACAAATCTTCAAAAACGTAACTCTCAAATCATTTTCTTCTTCATTGATTTCATTTATCACAGCAGCATATCGATAGTCCATATTTTTTACCGAGAATCTTACGAGAACGTAGTCTCCAGTATTGTAACATGGCTGCTGTTCGCCACTGGTTCCAGCGACTTCGGCGTCCAGAGCTTTAGTTAGCATGTCCGGTGTGATTTCAGCTGAATTGAGATCATTTTCCAATTCAGACTCGGTAAACACATATCTTCTACTCTCCATCTGGGTTTCAAATCATAGGTGATATTTTCTATCTTAAAATGCTCACAAATTTTGCTGTTGCAAAAGCAGCTGAGACTTCTCGTTGTCAGAGTTACACAGTTTAAGGGGAGACCGGGGATAGAGCTGAAAAAGTCACCAGTGACTTGATGCACATTCAAGGTGCCTTTGAAACTCTTCTGTTTGGATGCCTCCTTTTCAATTGTTTCGATCATTGCCTGGATATCTTGACCATCAATTGTGATGCATGTAATGCCACGGCATCGCTCGTGGATTGATTGTACAAATGATTCAATATCATTGATATCACCACCAGCATTTACAACAAAATCTGCTGTTCTTTTGCAGGTGACTCCGACGCCATCTGGTGCACCCTTCCTATGTCCACTCTCTGTATAGTTCCATGTAAATTGCTCTACAGCTGAAATTTCTTCAGAGAGTTTAGACGGCTAGTGGAAAAACATAGTTTTGTTACGATATTGCGTAACGGGGCCATCGCTAAAGAAATGTACACGTTTAATTCCACGTGGTAGAGCTTTGAAAATTGGTTGTAAATGTACCCAAATGGCAGCAGGTGAAGGGGCTATGTTCTTGGAGACTGTGCAATATGAGCGTATTGAATTGTTTTGATAAATTACGACTGTATGTAAGCTCAGCTGGGCTCGAGATCCACAGAAATGGAAGGCTTGTATCTCTTCCGCATACTTCGTGCAATAATTCTCACTGAAATCCATGTGGATCAGGACATCCTGGTCTTGTAGATTTTGTTTTAAATCCTTCATGGTATCAAATTGATGTACGATGTTTCTTTGATGGTTAAAGAACTTTTCTAAATCTTCATGCAACTGTGTTATAAGTTGACGCGGATGAACAGCAACAGATTTTTTCAAATGTTTTGTCACTTTCCGCTGCTTTTGAGTCTTCAGATCTTGAATCTCTTGCCTCTCAGCAATCCACATCTTATATTTCATGACTTTTGTATCGTCAAACTCTTTGTATCGGGGAGTCTTAGTGGCGCAAATCAGGCAACTTCTCGACAAACAGTCTACGTTGTACCGATCGCAACACACTTCTTTAAGTAACTTCTGGTGGTTGTTGTAAGATATAATTTTTGCTTCATATAGAGCGCATAGCTTCACTTCCAAGTTACTGTGAATTATACATAAGCATGTGTCACGATTTTGAGCATTTGGCTGGACTACCCAGAACGGACGAAATCGACAAAATGTTTGATAACTTATTTTGAAGTTATCAGTCACGAATTTTTTCTGGATCCTATGTTGCTATCGTCTTCAAAAAAATCCTGAACCACCTGCTTATAACTATTAGGCATTCTCATCCGTCGCTTTATAGGCACTGCCAAAGAAGTGTAGGGTTTTGACTTGTTTACGACTCTATAAATAACAGAACTATCTTTGGGTATCCAATACCTATACTTTTGGACTAGAACTCCAGACACAACTTTTGTAAATATTTGTTTATCGGTGCTACACTTTAATCTTGAATAATTTGCTTTCAGCTGTTTATTAAGAATGTCGCCAAATAACGCTTTCTTGACCACCTCTTTTCTACTATCAGGCTCATCTAACATGTTCTGCATTTTTGTATTCGGTGTATCCTCTATATTTTTTGTGTTTTTACATTCAAGTATTGCTCATCTTTTCCTGTACTTCTCAAGTTGCTTCCGTAAACGTGCTATTTTTTTATTTCTTTCTTTGTTATGATGTTCTCTTTGCTTTTTGGCTTGTCTTCTTCGCTTAGCACTGGCACTGCTGACGGCAGAGCTTGGAGCAGGACGAAGGTGTATTAGAACTGGAGTGAGGTGTCCTGAAGTTGGAGTAAGGTATTCAGGATCTGACGGCGGCGTCTTTTCGCGTATAAATGTATTAGTAACACTGTTTAATCGCTTGTGTTTGGCACGGTAAGCAGCACAGTGTTCTTTCCAATTCTTTAAGGCAGCTCTGTGCTCACGTGGAGTCATGCCTTTAGCAAGTTTTCTCAAACCTTTCCCTTTTTATTCTGGTATTTTAACCTCTCCTTTTCTTTCATTTCTTCCCTCTTTTGAGGGTCATTTTTTCTGCGTTGGTATCTTAGTTTTTCTGCTTCTCTCTTTTTTTGTAATAATTCCTCCCTGGATAGCTTTTTTCTTTTAGGAGGCATCTCGAAGTAAATGCATCAAACCTGCAATAAAGTATTACGTTTAGAAATGTAAACAAGTACAGCAAATTTACTTTTAAAAAGTGACCATTGTCTAATGTCCACAATCCCTTGGAATGGAGGACAGTCCCCTGCCATGTTTTTAGGCAGGGGACCGCATTTTCGGACCAAATCACGTATTCTTAACCTAACTATTGCAATTCATTTCATTTTGTGACAACTGATAGGTTTGTACACAAATCATAAGAGTAATACATAAAATATATCCAATTAAACAGATAAACTATAAATAAAAATACTTACCAGAGGACTGTGTGTCGTAGCAGCCTCGACGCGTGGCCTCACCACAAATGATGCACTGACACAATACAAAATGGTGCATCGACGCCGTTCACATGACTGATGCTAACTTCACACTGGTTACGTTCTACTTTACGCTAAACATGATTTACAAACACCATGGAATTTATTTTTTTGTGATTTGAATTTTGAGCAGTGTACTGTGCATAAAAACTCCAGGCAACATTAAGGAAAGTGAATGAAATACAACAAATACGACGAGGGTCTTCTTTTATACAAAAACTGTACTTGTATTATTCTATTTTTAGATATCAAGTGACAAAATTACGTTGTATTCATAAAACTTCTCAAAAATTACTTCAAAGCGTGAATTCTGGAAATGGGACAACCCAGGGGACTGTGTTTCAGGGGTTTTGATACCATTGTGCAATCAAATGTACTCATAAGGTTTATTGTTTTACTTGCGTTCGGAGCGCTTTTCGTTTATTATATTTCAATATTACTTCAACAATTTGGTCCGGACAGCCATCTACGAGTTTACAGAGAATCGCCCACATAACAATATAACAATAAAACCACATGTAAATCATGAGTAGGACGAGGCAGAAAAAGGTGAAGCTAGTTACAAATAAAGAAAATTAAAGCACAGTGAGTACTAAATAGTACTTACTTAAGTGACCACCATTTAGTTCTTGTTCTACAATTTGAAATGGTTTTGGCATATAGACTGACACTAGGTTTAAAGTCTGTAACTAAAAGTGCAATTGATGGGTTTCATTTGTTTATACAAATTAGTTTTGTCCAAGAGAATCAAATTTTGTTTTCAGCAACCACAACCTTTGATTTAAAAATTTTGTCACCACTGAAATATACATTTTTTGTGACACACTTTGGTTTTTCCCACTGTTGTACCGTAGGTGTCTTGGAAGAGTGTCTTCACATCGATGAAGAAACAATGCACCTATGTGTTTGCAACGCTCTAACTGACCTGCTGTCAATTTACAGTCGCCTGTCACTATGTTTCTGTTTTGAGTCTATCTACAACTGAACAAATAAGTAAATATCGTAAGCATCTGCCATTTCGCTGCCTGACTTCAATTTTAAATAAGACAATACCCATAATGAAAACTAAGCTGTAATAAGCAAGTACTTTCTAAACACAAACCACGTTTACTTAACATAGTGCAAAACTGTGGTAAAAAATGTTCTAAATTACCTCAATCCTAACAATGTAGGTGAAGCTAGTATGTATTTGGTTACTATTTGGTTCCCCCACCCCAAACACTTGCCATGTTTTTAATACCCAAACCTTTTTTAGTGCTGAATATACGTTTACTCTTATTTAGATTTCAAACTTTTTTTTTACACAGACACTATGTATTTAGACAAAATTTTTGTCTGATATCCTGCAGAAAATACTACACTGTTTTCTTCCAGCAACGTCATTGTACCCTTTTCTGTAATGTGCCTTTTCGCCATTCTCTCCCACTCTGTTACAACCACCGTCTCCGCTAGGGGGTGCAACCAACTAAAAACTGCTCATTCACCAGCTCCCTATATCACAATTATACACTCCTGAACAGATGCAAGTATATACAGTGTAATCTGGTCACATTCAACACTTTTTTCCTCATCAAAATGAAATAGGCACAATACAAAAGTTTACTTTTTCCATCATTTGGAAGGGGGAGGGAGAACCAGATTTCTTACCTTCATGCTCTTCATCAGACTCTGGAGCTTCTCCTGCAATAACAACTCCTTGAGGATTGCTCGTGCGGACTGTCTGCTGTGGGTCCTGAAATGTAATCAGCATACATAAATACACCCTACCTTTTATTATTTCTTTGTCATTAGGTACAATATTACACAGTATTGCCATCCGAAAAATTGCCATTAGCTACAATATACATTTGGAAAGTCCGCTACAAACAACAAAATTAAGCCACGCTCCAAACCTGAAGAATTTGTGCACTACTATTCACAATACAATAATGAAAATTCCTGTTATTGATGAGTGAAGAGATATGGGCAGCCCTTAACATCGAGGTCTTGAGAGCAGATGAGGATGAAGCAAGATGAGTATGGAGCAGCACAGGAATGAAAGGGTGGGGGAAAGGGAGATCCCCAAGAAAACCCACTGACCAGCGGCATCGTCTGGCACGATTCCCACGTACGAAAATCCGGAAGAAAAATCACCGGGAATCATACCCGTGGAGGTGAGTAGTCTCACCACTACACCACCATGGCACTTGACTACTAGTTTGAGACATCTGAGGACTAAGAGACGCCTCACCCAANACTGACCAGCGGCATCGTCTGGCACGATTCCCACGTACGAAAATCCGGAAGAAAAATCACCGGGAATCATACCCGTTTCACCTAAGTGGGAGGTGAGTAGTCTAACCACTACACCACCATGGCCCCTTATTATTAGTTTAAATACTAAACACACATTTATAAATGTCTTAGTCATGCACTGTTGATTATACATTTCAAAGAATAAATTCAAGTTGTGTTCAAGGCACTGTGAACATATTGTGTTACCAATACTGTGTCCAGTGTGTTAGAAATGTCTTTTATTAATAAAAATTGAAAATAAATTTAATAATAAATATATACAAGTTACAAAAAAAATTATTCAATACATAAAACCTAAATTTGGTTACATTTTGACATTCAGCATTCTGCTGCAAGCTGTATGACCCAAAAATAGGCAACACTGTTCGTAAAATTAGATTTCAAAAACCAGTTCATGGTACGAAGCTTTTGAGGCTATCTGCTCAGAATAGTTATTGAGGGTGGAGCATTGAGGTATTAGGTAACACACTAAGATATTTCTCTCTGTCATGTTATAATAAAATGAAATAATATATTTTATAAAAGAACATAAAATATATTCATTGCCCACAGTTACATAAAACATACATTCTAGCCTGTATCTGTCCTTACTATCGTCTGACACACACATACTAAAACACTTCCTACATATATCAGTGGTACCAACTTAATAAATTTACTTATCTACAGAAATTTACATTCCATCACATCTTTCCTTTTCCTTTTTTTTTACCTTATAATTATATGACCAAATATAATCTTTAGTCCACACAGGGGTTTTATCACTCTACCACTCCTGGTTTGTATTTTCTGACTAGGAGGCACTTGACTACTAGTTTGAGACATCTGAGGACTAAGAGACGCCTCACCCGAATTCTGCACCCCTCTACACTGAGATAGTTCTGCCGAGACTATATCACTTTCCCCTATCCTGTCAGGACTAATTTTTTCTTGACTATCCCCCGGGTTTACCTTACTAATAGCCTCATCATCCTCTTCATAAAAAATAGGTTTGTTTACTAATGACTTTAATTTTAATGTTTTTCTATTCCTATGATACAACTTTCCTTGCTCATCCCTTACCACATATGATTTAGGAGCTGAATGTCGGCCCACAACCTGTCCAGGGTTCCAAATATTTTCTTTACTATTTCTAATCAATACATTTTCTTTTGATACTAAGGGTGGAAGATCTTTAGCCCCTCTGCTTGTTTTGTTTATTTACTAATTTCTCTTTAATATTTAAGGGTACTTTAGGTTGTAAAACATTTACACTTGTTGNTGCTTGTTTTGTTTATTTACTAATTTCTCTTTAATATTTAAGGGTACTTTAGGTTGTAAAACATTTACACTTGTTGGCAATTTGCTTTTTAAAATCCTACACATGAGTAATATTGCTGGAGAAAATCTTAGAGGAATTATTGGGCAATTCCTATACGTAATATAACAAGGATACATAGATATCCTTTCCTTCAAATATAGACTTCCTCAACATTATTTTTGCAAAAATTCCCCTCCTTTTCTGCTAACCCATTAGACTGTGAGAATTCAGGACTTCTTGTAATAATTTAAAATTTCCATTCTTCAGCAAAAGCACTTATTTTATAGCTAGAAAATGGAATATGGTCACAGACGAGAAAATCAGGTATTCGCAATCTTGAAAATATGGCCTTTAACTGATTTATTACCGGCTCTGGTGATTTATCTGATATTTGAACTAACTCTAACCAATTAGAGTATGAATCATAAACAACTAAATATATCTTACCACCCATGGAAAATATGTCAAGTCGCCACTCTCTCCCATGGTTATTGTGGTGCAGAATATGACTGAAGAGTCTCTTTAACATTTTGATTTTGAAATCTTTCACATTTCTTACATTTCTTTACTACACTTTCTATATGCTGATTATCACCAGGCCAATACATAATTTGCTGTGCTGTAGCTCGACATTTCTCAATACCTCCATGACCTTCATGTAATAACTGCAACATTTCCTGCCTTAATCCTTTTGGAACAATTATTTTGTAATGCAAGAAAACCAAACCTTCTGCTATATTAATATCCCATCTGCAGTTCCAATAATTCCTANAACAATTATTTTGTAATGCAAGAAAACCAAACCTTCTGCTATATTAATATCCCATCTGCAGTTCCAATAATTCCTATCCATCCTTGCAGACACATTTGATTTAACTCTCGTACACTCACATCTTTTTTAGTAGCTTGTTCAAACTCAAGTTTTCTAGCTTCAGTCCTAGGTAAATGATTGGTCAAAACANACTCACATCTTTTTTAGTAGCTTGTTCAAACTCAAGTTTTCTAGCTTCAGTCCTAGGTAAATGATTGGTCAAAACATGAACATTAAAATCTCATACAACCTCTGGGAATTTGCCCTGCTTAAGATATGCTCTAGACAATATATCTGCAATAAACTGCTGTTCGCCAGGCAAGTAAGTAACTTTTAAATCATAAATGAAAACTTTCATCAACATGCGTTGTAATCTTGCAGATACTTGATTAAGTTCTTTTTTAAAAATTATTTCTAAAGACTTGTGGTCAGTTTTAACATTAACATTCCTACCATATATAAATGGATGATATTTAATAGAAACAAATACAATACCAAACATTTCCTTTTCAATCTGTGTGTACCTTGTTTCTGTGGGTGTTAAGCCTCTAGACGCAAATACAATCAACGAATACCCTGTAACAAAGATGCTCCAATACTATCTCTGGAAGCATCTGTGTGTATTTCCACTGCTTAAGTTTCATTAAAAAATTGTAGGACAGGTGCACTACTTATTAACTGCCTCAGTTGACGAAGTGCTTTTTCATGTTCTGGGTTTTACTCCCATGCAACATTCTGTTTTGTAAAAGCTCTTAAAGGTGCAGTAACAATTGACAAATTTTGTATGAATTTAGCAAACCCCAAGATCCTCCTCAACAGTGCCTTTTTATCGCTAGGCCTTTCTAATACTGATATAGCCTTCACATGTGCATCATCAAAATATACTTCTACACCTGGAATATCTCCAAAAACTTNCTTTCTAATACTGATATAGCCTTCACATGTGCATCATCAAAATATACTTCTACACCTGGAATATCTCCAAAAACTTCCAAGCATTTTTTCTGAAAAACTTCTGGAGCTGATTTAATACCCATGGGTACTCTTTTCTATTGAAAATGCCCAAACGGTGTACCAAATGTACACAAATCAGAACTAGCCTTGTCTATCGGAATGTGCCAAAACCCATTTTTTGATATCTAATACAGTGAAAACAGTTTTACCACTCAATCGAGCAGTTGTATCAACTACCGTTAGAATAGGGTAATGTTCTTGTTTAATCACCTCATTTGAATGTTGAGGATCCAAACATAACCTCAAATCCACATTACTTTTTTCTACTATTATTAGCGGGTAACCCATTCAGTTGGTTTATCTACCTTAGCAATAATGTCATCAANTTTCTAATACTGATATAGCCTTCACATGTGCATCATCAAAATATACTTCTACACCTGGAATATCTCCAAAAACTTTGAAGCATTTTTTCTGAAAAACTTCTGGAGCTGATTTAATACCCATGGGTACTCTTTTCTATTGAAAATGCCCAAACGGTGTACCAAATGTACACAAATCAGAACTAGCCTTGTCTATCGGAATGTGCCAAAACCCATTTTTGATATCTAATACAGTGAAAACAGTTTTACCACTCAATCGAGCAGTTGTATCAACTACCGTTAGAATAGGGTAATGTTCTTGTTTAATCACCTCATTTGAATGTTGAGGATCCAAACATAACCTCAAATTCACATTACTTTTTTCTACTATTATTAGCGGGTAACCCATTCAGTTGGTTTATCTACCTTAGCAATAATGTCATCAANCACATTACTTTTTTCTACTATTATTAGCGGGTAACCCATTCAGTTGGTTTATCTACCTTAGCAATAATGTCATCAACTTCTAATTGCTTCAAAGTTGTTTTTAATTTTCCCAACCAGCTAAGAGCAATTCTATGTGTGGGTACGATCACTGGGCTAGCCCCTTCCCTTACTTCAATGTGATGACTGCTTGGAAATTTCCCTACTCCTGTAAAAATATCTTTATGCATACTAACCAAGTCAACCTTATCAAACAATGATGATACACTGTCAACTCTTTTCACCATGTTCAATTTTGTACATGCTTCTAAGCATGTACATGTTAGGTTAGATGGGCACATATTACGAAATTAGTCGGACGTTAATGCCCCTAGTATATTCTGCATCATTAGTAGAGTGGAAATATACCATTTTCCATTAATTATTTTTATTTTACAGAAAAGCCCCTAAACTTAATAATTACCAAAATAACTTTCCATGTGAGACAAGTCTTCCTGAGGTTCGCTGTCTGCCTGCATTTCATATACTTGTTTCTTCATCCTTATCTCAGAAACAACACACTCGCGCAAAGTGATTTTTCTTTCCACATTTTTTGCACACTTTATTGTAAGCTGGACATAACGCACATATATGATTTCACCCACATTTTGAACACATAATCACACTACCCCCACTAACATTCTCTTGTGCCTTCGGTTCCTTCTCTTCGTTGTTGATTCTTTGACTAATTCTCACTGCATTCACCTCGGACTTGCCTTGTATAACTTGTGACTGTACTTTACTGGCTTCGGAGGTGCAGCAAATGTTGGCTGCTCGTTGAATGGGCAACTCTGTTTCACNACTTGTGACTGTACTTTACTGGCTTCGGAGGTGCAGCAAATGTTGGCTGCTCGTTGAATGGGCAACTCTGTTTCAAGAAGTAGTCTCTCTCACACACTGTCAGCTCTAATGCCAATGAATTCTATCACTTATCATAGTTTCCTCTTCTTTAAATGTACACGACTTTACTTTTATCTTTAATTCTGTTAAAAAGGTATCAAATGGTTGGCCTTCTTTCTGAACTGTATTATAAAAATATCTCTTCCATAAATCTCATTCCTTCTCGGCGCATAGTAGTCTTCGAACTGCTGCAAAACTGACTCTAATTTACTTTTTTTTTCGTCTTCTGAGGAGGATTTAAAAGTATTGTAAGCATCAATACCTTCATCACCAATACAGTTGAGTAATATTGCCACTTTCGTTTTGTCTGTTTTTTCACTTTCCCCTGATGCTTCCAAAAATACTTCAAATTTTTAACGCCATCTTGACTAATTGTCTGCTGTCTTATTGCCATCAAAAATAAGTTGTTGTTGCGGTGGACGAAACAGTGATTCTATTTGAACGCTTCTGACACCATGTCGTGTTATAATAAAATTAAATAATAACATGATATTTCATAAAAGAACATAAAATATATTCACTGCCCAGTTACATAAAACATATATTCTAGCATGTGACACACACATACTAAAATACGTATAACCATATATAACATTTGCAGGTATTATTTTCCCGATTTTCGGAAAAGTCGCTATTCTTTATAATTACCCCATCCCCAACTTTTTTTAATAAATATTGCCATGTAAGTAATAAACACAGTGTATATATTTCACCAGACTCGAAAGCTAATGTCTAAGGCTACAATGAAATATATTTATTGACTATTATTCCAAATGAAAGGGCTTCAAAAAGTGCTCACTTTATCGTGAACAGACTATATACAAAAGTCATTTTACAGCCTATTTAATTTCGATTGTTTCATTCATACCACTCACGAACATTTTGCTTGAGTCTATACAAGCATTTCAGAAGTTTATCCACCGGTTTTAAACCTCCAAACTCAAAATATCTAGGTTCACAGTAATTGTGTTTATGCACAGACAAATATCACCTCACACAATTCTTTCCCATCCAAATCCTTTTTGACCTCCTTGACTTAACATGCTCAACATGTCTATTCTCCATTATAAATGATTCCTGCCCTTCTCCATAATTCACTACCTTTCTCAACATTACATCATTATGAACTATGTTCCAGCAGCGCTCAGACCATTTCTCTGAAACCTTTGGAAACATTAGTTTGGTCCTCTTACCTTGAACACACATGGTGCATCTCCCTGAATTACCCCTCACTTAATTGTTAAATTTTTTAGCCCAGCAATTCTATTGAGTACAGCTTCATGAATATGCCCTAACATTTGATGCCTAACATTAAATATTGCTATAGCCTCAATTTCCTCCACCTTGACACAATCTAGTACATAGNCCCTAACATTTGATGCCTAACATTAAATATTGCTATAGCCTCAATTTCCTCCACCTTGACACAATCTAGTACATAGGCTACAATCCCCCTAACTCATAAGCTGTAAATACTACCTCGTATCCTTTGCTACCAATTCCACATACTGAATTGAATGTTGTCTGAATTTTCTTTACTGCCAACTTATTCACTGAAATAAGGTTGTAATTAATATAAGGAACATACAAAACTAAGGATACCCCAATATATACCCCCCACATTTTTCACTTACCTTAACGTGCACAATTCCACAACCCTTTACCTATACTTTCCATGTACTGAGGTTAATATAACCTCCACACCTCTTAAAGTGGACAAACATTTCCTTCCTGAAACATTTATGATCAGAGGCAGCAAAGTCAACCAGTGGTGTGTATTCCACAGACGCTACGTAAGCACTGCTTACCCCGGCATGATTTCCAAACAGTTCACTTTTATTTTCTGCGCACGTGAAAACTCTCGCTACTCTATGGACTTCCCTACTGCCACATACATCAAAACTCTCGCTACTCTATGGACTTCCCTACTGCCACATACATCAAAACATTTAATTTTGTCTCGCCACACTTTCCTGCATTTTCGTGTCTTTTGTTTCATGTTTCCTCTTCACCTTTTTCCAGTTGCCATTGCAATGTTACCGTTGGAAAGGGATCGAGTAGGTTCGTGAGCCGGTTGGGAATGTTTGGGCAAGGCCCACTGCCATGCTGGCAGCTGATCCTAGCTACGTGCACGCAGGTGGTTTATTTACGCATGAAGCTGATCGTGTGTAATAAATACAAATGCTTCTTTTGTTCAACATGCATACAAGCCATTGGTAATATCAGTTTTATGTTCATTATCTTTTATCTTTGGTTTATGACAACATGATTTCCTCTGCAATGTCCTGTGTCTGATTACTATCTTTCTACAATGTAAGCTGCGAATCCTGCCAGGTATGCTGCCCAGGATGGATCGGGACCCTCGACCTGGCACCAGTCATGCACAGAGTCACTTTACTCTTTGTAGTGTTTTTTCATATTGGCTGTTTCCATTACATTTGGAAAGAGAAGAGAAATTATGTCAGTGTGGACACCAACTCCATATATGGAGATGACTACTGCAGGAAAATATTTCAATGAACATTTTAATACTTAACTGCATTTGAAAAATTAGTGGTTTACAGTTAAGTTATGTAAACTCATACTAACTATTCCTGCAACTACCGTCTCCTCAGAAAAAAGCATTTTAGCCTCGAAAAGAATAAAAATGTACTGCAGCAACACACAACAACAGGAAAGACCATCAAAAGTGGCGTCACTGTCAATTGAAAAAGATCTGCTGTGTGAAATGCAAAATGAACAAAAGCTTATAATAGTTTTATCAATAAGATTTCAAATAAAGAGCAGAAGAATCAAACTTTCTAGCAATTAAATACTATCGCTGAACTGTAATGCAGTAAACTATTCATGCTATAGTATTTACATTACGTGTCATGTTTGCTACAAATGTATCAGGGTGGTGCGGTTGTGTAGTGATGACAACACTCGCCTTCCAGCAAGGTAAACAGGGTTTGATTTCCCGTTGGGTCGTCCTGAATTTTTGCATACAAGAAATGTGAAGGGCGTTGTCATTGCCAATGGAATTTCCTGGGATCCCTCAATTCCCTCCACGATTGCATTCCATCGCTGCTCCATGGTCAGCGCTGAAGACCTGAGCCACCGAAATCGTTCTCTCTTAAACAGCAAGGTAAAGTAGTATGAGACATTGACAAATTTACGAATTAACTAATACGTTTAAACTTGAACTATCATGTAATAGAATGGATTGTAGTGTATTGTGATTTGTGTCTTTTGTTTCTGCNCTATCATGTAATAGAATGTATTGTAGTGTATTGTGATTTGTGTCTTTTGTTTCTGCAAGGGTATGTTTCAAACAAATCATACATTTTTAGTTGCATATAACATTTATTTATTGATATTATGGAGTCTATTACGATGTTTAGTGTATCTCACTGCGTTAAGTACAGCCCACACTTCAAGATTTTTGTTTGTTCATGTCATCATCTTTGTCACTTTCATCACATATTTTAAACATTTTACCCTGGTAGTAGTATTTTTCTCCAGTTCCAAGCCTTTTCTCAGTTCACAACTCAATACAAAACTCAATCACTTCAGAATTTTGTGTTCTGGGCACATAACCTGTTAGCAGAGATTACATAAAAATATGTAGTGGAATTATATAATTCCCTTCCTTTCTCAAAAGACAAAATTTTTAAACAATTTAATACTTTTTGACAAAAGCATTTTCTTTCCATTAAAAGACAAACATGACCATAGACAAACACTNCTTTTTGACAAAAGCATTTTCCTTCCATTAAAAGACAAACATGACCATATACAAACACTTACAATTATATCTTAGCTTTCAGTAACATACAACCTACATGCACTGAAATAAAATTAATGAAACAAACTACTCTAACTCGGTATCTGACACAAACATATATCCTACACCACCATCCTGCAGTATCACAATACAGAATTGATAGTCATATATATACAAATTAAAAAGAAACCATAATTTTTAAAATCATCCTTTTGCTACAATTATGGACAATCTGACGCTAANGTTTTTGACAAAAGCATTTTCTTTCCATTAAAAGACAAACATGACCATAGACAAACACTTACAATTATATCTTAGCTTTCAATAACATACAACCTACATGCACTGAAATAAAATTAATGAAACAAACTACTCTAACTCGGTATCTGACACAAACATATATCCTACACCACCATCCTGCAGTATCACAATACAGAATTGATAGTCATATATATATACAAATTAAAAAGAAACCATAATTTTTAAAATCATCCTTTTGCTACAATTATGGACAATCTGACGCTAAGAATAAATTTTGTCAACGTGTATGTGCTGTAGTTAAAATAGCAATTATTTTGAAGAAAGAAGTGATATTTGAACCCAAAGTTCACAATTATAAAACAAAGGCACCTTTTCCATTTCTCTACACAGTTGTACATATATAAGAGATAACAAGTTAATGAATTACAAAATATTAAATAATAAATAAAGCATTAAACATGTTTTATAGAAAATTTGGTTATAAAATATAGGATTAATCTCCATTTGATATAAGTGAAGGTACTTTTAATGCGTATTTGTCATCTGAAGTATGAATTTTCTTTCACAGTCACTTAAAAAAGATTTTATTTGTACGAGAACCTATAATTAATGCACACATACAAATAGGTCCTACTCCAGACTACCCTCGGACCAACTCAGGTGCAGAGATCTCTCGATCATCCCGAAGCTACAGCGACTGTAAATAGGGACCTCGAGGGACAAGTCATGAGAATGAAAAAATCTCACATCAAATTGTACACTTGAACATATGGATGTTGACAAAAGAGAATGATGCCATTAAGGTATTTCATGAACTTTCAGTTTTGTAGTTACATGAAGAGGTAGTAATGCAGCTTATGCAGTTTCCAGAAATTAATGTCTCATGAATGATTTATGATGGAAAATTAAATCTGTCAACTATTTATATCGTTACATATTTTTCAAAGTCACTGGGCTTGGCCAGGTTCTTTAAGGATGAAGGTCTAAATTAAATACAAGAGTTAATAATAATTTTGTAATTAATTTGAAAATACTCAATATCTCACAATACATTGCTATCACTTGCTATGTACAATTAACTGATTTTATTAATATAATTCACNACAAAGAAAATACTCAATATCTCACAATACATTGCTATCACTTGCTATGTACAATTAACTGATTTTATTAATATAATTCACAATCACCTCAGAGAAATTAATGCAATCAAATTACTAAAATCAGTCACAATAAATAGTGTATCAAAACTTATTGAATTATTTTACGAACTATATGTCGATGATTTGGCAGTTCCAATATTTACAAAAAATCGCTTTGTAGACCATAGTCGGACTGCATGAAAATTAAAAACTGAATAATACNAATATCACACTTCCATACAGTCCCATCTTAATTCAGTCCAGATTCCACCAGACTGGAGTGTTCTAGTGTGCACCTAATGCCCCCATGCAAAGTAGCCCTCTACAACGCACAAATACTCGCTGCTATCGTCCCTCCTCTCCGCTGATGTCCCACGCTGCACCAGACTTCGCCCTATGACCGAATTTAAGTCAGATGGCTACCACCAAAGACTGACTGCTCTCCAGCTGTGAGGGGTGTTTATAGTGTTGTCTACTCTGGTTCAGAATATTCTCCAAATGCAGTGTTGCACAGAGGAAAAAGGATCACCAGAAAATTCTTGTTCATCCTTCCAAGTTGCCAACTCTTCCGGCAGGGGGGAAGGAAGGACTGCGACGCCTGCCAGGTTGGCTGTCAATCATTCCCCCAGTTGCCATGCAGCAGGGNGTGGCGGGAGGAGAGAGTCAAGGTGGGTACCCCCCTCCCCCAGCGCTGGATCATGCATAAACAGGCAACACGGAGCCTACATCCAGTGCGGGAGTCCGCACTTCACAATATTTATCAATTATGGTAATTATCTTGAATAGGGTCTTTTCCGAAAAATGGGAAAATAAACCCTGCAAATGGTGTATATGGTCATTACTAATCACAATTAATAGGAATTTCATTGTTGCTTCACATAATTTGCAGTATATACCATGAAATGTGATAGTGAGGAAGGCTATGAAGATCGGGGTGTTTATGTGGTAAAACACGTAAAATTTAAGTCTAATATACTTATATCGGGTTGCTGTGATGCGAGAATACCTATGGAAACCACACTTTAATTCACAAAATGTGATTCACAGGATATATTTATGCAGACACTGTAAGGTCATACAGGTATAAACCACTGTAATCAAGCAGTGTTGGAATATCATTAAATTCTGTTGGATTTTTCAAGGCTCACTTTGTTTATATTCACGATAGGATTGTACTACTTAACATATTAGTAGTAGAAAAATATAAATATAGTATATGATACAAAAAGATGCTCACAGGTGTTATTTACAAGCAGTGCATGAGTATCGTCATGACACATTAGTTGAACAACAATGCACAGAGACAGGAAACAAACGTGCATCGATTGTAGTCTTCAGGTGTAATTTTTACATATTTTACGTGACGATTATATGCTGGGAGTGTGCAAAATTTCAGTGTGCCTTGTGAATTTGACCCTGTGGAGGCTTGTGATTTACGAGTGCTATTAAGCATGTTTATTTGTGATTATTTCCATGTGACGTGATAAATCAAATTATTGTGCAAAAATACTAGTGTTTCTTTGGAATTATGTCCATGTGAAGTGTTAAAATATAATTATTTTGTGGAAATAGAAGTGTTTGCAGAGTTACAAATTGAATAGACGTTAACATGTCCTATACGTGAGTTATCAGCAATAAATCACCAAAGAGCTATATTCGCAGCTTACATGGGCGAGTAATGTAATTGATACGGTAGTTTTTGCGTGGAAAGTAAGTGTAGTTAATTGTACCGTATAGTGTTGCATGTAACTGTTAGAATGGAGGGACTTACGTACTGCTGCCGCCAGCCATGTAAAATACAGAAGACCTAACCAAATTAACCCTAACTTCACGATAAGTAAATCACAGAGGGTAGATGAACCAATGAGAGCTTACTTATTTCTTGTTTCTAATATATACTTGTTTCTAATACACTATCTCGTGTCGGCACTCTCTCTTCTTGTAGTCACATATCATTAAGTTGGATTAAGTTAGGTTAGATCTTCTTGCATTTAATATCATTAAGTAATCCAGATGACATATACTGTACATAAATTTTAAGTGTTTTACCCCACAATTTCCCTGATATTCACTGCCCTCACCACTATCACATTTGGTAGTATGTACTGTGAATATTGTGACATCCCTGGTAAATTTGTGTAATGTAGATTTATACCATTTTCCGAGATAATTTTTTTTTTTTTTTTGGAAAAGCCTCTATTCTACATAATTACCTAAATTATAATCAAAATATTACAGTTTGAAACTTTGGCTTGCACTCACCTTATAACAGGAATCCATTATACAGGTCAGATTCAACTTACTGCTGTTTATAAATTTTCATTAATCTGCTTGTTTAATCTACTACAAATAACACCATACATTTTTTTGTATAAAGTTATTGAAACTGATAATATTGATTAATAAATTTGAATGGGTATATGGTAAAAATTTTGCTTCTAAAAATTATTTTTGAGAGCATCAAATTTTCCTTGGGAAACTGTGAAAATTGGGGATAAATTCTAGGCTAAAGATACTGTAACAGCCATCCAACAAACTAGGTGTCTGTGCATCATCACTCTTACTATATAATTACATACCTTTAAACTCTACCATTACATTTCTAAGTAATCTTGGTATATACCTTTGCAATAACACTTAGCACTTTGTTCAATAAGATAGGTTTTTTTCTTAGATTAGCTATATAATTTTTATGAATTGCAAATGCAGACATCAAAATGGTACTATGCAATGACAACCTAGCCACATCAGGCACGTTATAAATAAAACATTTCTCTGATCGCAAAGCAAATCTTTCATTTTCTGATGCAATTAACAGTAACAATAAATATGACGGGTTTGTTTCTCTGCATTCACAATGCAACTTTTCACAGCCCGATGTCTCAGCAACAGTGAACAATTTGAGTGTCGGAAGAATGAACACACTTTGCAGATGGTAGCTTGCTGGTGTAACAGATTGTTTCAAGAAAAGTCATACTTAAGTATTTTCTAATATAAGTTCTAATAAAAGTGTTGAGTTCTTGGTTGCAAATCAATTAATAAAATATTACTTGCTGCATCCTTACACTGTGTATTTTATTAATAAGATAATTTATCAAAACACTCAATAAGAAAGTGGTATTTGGCTTTAACACATAGCTATAGCGCACACAGAATAGGAATACCATAGTTCATAATTTATTACAGTACTGTGATTTTTGTTTAGTATTTTTATGTTCCACTATTTTTCTAACTGGTGACAATAATTTTTATTATCTTGTTTGGGTTATAGCCAAAACAATGGCATCAATACTCTGCATTTACCAGTCTCTGGGAGCTGTTGAAGTGAGAAGAAGTTATCACTTCACTTTCACAAAAAAAGCAGCATAAAACAACATGTTATGAACCTAAGTCAAAAGCATAAAACTACTATAACCACAGGATTTGGCTCAATGAGGGTAATATTTTGAGTCAGTCATTAATAGCTAACTGTTTAGCTGATTGACGTCTCTCTCTCTCTCTTGCACATGCGCCATGTGATTACATATCAAGCAGGTAATGTTTACGGACACAAGTGACACATTTGATCATGCTCACACTGCAAATCACCTGACAAAAGTGGCAGTCATCTGCATTCAAAATATGCAAGGTTCCTTGTGTTGTGGCAGACAAAGGAGGCAATATTGTGAAAACATATTTTCTAATTGAAAAGTTACAGAGAGTTGGATGTCTTCCCATACATATGTTCAGCGCATATTACATTTTCCATTAAATGACTTCCAGTTTCTACATGAGAAGGAACATGTGTTAAATATTATTAGCTATTTCTGAAAAGACTACTTTGCTAATGACTGTTAGAAAATCTGGTGCACTAAAACACTTGCCTCTCTGCGAGTTACAAATAAACTTTGGTAGTCTAAAGGAGGTCACTGAGGGGTAAAATTGGTTTAACAAAACCTCATTTCATTATCAAACTCTGTTTCCAGATGCAAAGTAAGTTTTTTCTTATCCCACTAAGTCACAGTAGCCATCTTAGGTCATTCACTTACACAACACATTACCATGGAAACATTTTATCTGTAATAATTTTCAGCCCCTCTTTAATGTTCCAACAATAACTCAGATGAGATCTGGTCACAGCCATAATGTGCCGCAAAGAGAAAAGCAATGGCCACAAGGGAAAAATGGACAATTCTTGTGAGTTTACAGCCACAAAGATTTTATCAATCTGTTACGCATTTAATGTGATAGTTCTAGAAATAAGTGACAGTGACCAGTGGCGGCTCCAGGAAAAATTTAAAAGGAGGGCACATAGTTTAAAATTATATAATACTTTATTGAAGATGCAACAAACCCAGGTTTTCACTTTTAGTAGTTTTATCATGATCTCCATGACTCTACAAAAAATTCACAAAATGTATTACATTCTTTTATTGTAGAAATTATTTATTTATTATTTCTACTAGTTCATTGTGTTTTTTAACTGACCTTCCTTGTCTAACTGATTTCTTATATTTATCTGGCCCAGCATTACAATTTTCATTTCATTTTGCAAATGCAATTTCTTCCCTAAATGTTTTTTCTATCTGGTCATCCAAATTTTTTAGGCCGACAACACCTGTAGTCACTCACGTATCATCAGAACAAAAAAGAATACAACACAAACAATAAAACGCAGTTTCATAATTGTATCCTGCTAGCCAAATAGCCTTTATGGGTTTTTGTACTCAAATTACATGTATAATTTCTCTTTTAGGTGTGACAGGTTTGCGTTAAAATAAGTTGTGGTCTTGAAGGGCCAAGATTTTTAATTTTATGGCTATCGTAATACACTAACTCCCTAAAAATTTTAATTCTGTTCACTGTGTTTTTTAAATGAATATGGCATGTTTAAGTTCAGTAAATACCTGTCTACAACTGCACTATCCCAACCTATGTCTTAGGACAAGCATACGCTGATTGGTGCACATGACTCTCCGACATCATGGCGCTGTCCCAACCTCCCGTGTCCTATGTGAATCTGTGTCCCAAGTCAAAGCATTCAGAAAACTGATAATTGTCTCATGTTGTGTGATAACATGATAGGAAAAGAAGACTACAGATACTTTAATGCACATTTGTGGAATGCCCACGTTGCAAATGTAAACAATGGACTTGGCAAGGTGGATTTTCTCTAGACGAATGTGATGAAATGCTAACTAATGCAGTCTGCGTTTGGTCTGAATTATTTAATATGAAGAATGAACATTTAAGAAAATTCTTGAATGTCAGTTGCCAAGCTTATTTAAAATAAAACAGTTGGGGCATATATCATAAAGATAAATAAATATTCAAATCACACATCTCACAAACAGTACATAATCAACAATTCAGCAATATAAAAATTATTACGTAACAACAAATAATATGCCAAATTTACTGCGATCTAATGTCATATTCTGAAAGCTCACTTTCGGATAACGCTTTGTAGACCATAGTCGGACTGCATGAAAATTAAAAACTGAATAATACACTAACTTTAAAAACTATGATAACATGCACTGTTATTTCCAAAATTTCACAAATTCTCAAACCATGAATATAATACTGCAACAGTAAAAGTACATAATGTGTAAGACTACAGAAAACACATCGCAGACGATATGCACCTGCCATCTATCAAGCTGTTAAAGCACTGCATGAACCGTGTGGGTACAGGTGGCTTGTGCCCTGATTCTACCCCACTTCGGCTATTTCTGAGACGTCTCGTGTGCCTTTGACAAGGAAAACATATACAGCAGCGTGGACACAGACCGTCTGTGCCCCAAAGCTGCACGGAAAAATATTGTCAGCGCTAAAGTATGGAGACGCTATTCACAGTCTAATGATACTGAATTTAATGACCAAATACGTTACTTTTGCACTTCAATTATGAAAGAGAGATCTATAAAAGAGCATTTATTTGCTGAGGTAAGTTACATTTTATTTGGGAGGGCACGTGCCCCTGCACCCATTCATTGGCAAGAGCCGACCCTGAGAGTGCTCATAGATACCTTTGTACGTGGTAAGTTACGGATATGCACAACCATTCATCAGGCACTAGGGCTTGTGTCTATATATATTAATATTTGACAATGCCTACTTAAACTTTTCTGTAATTGTTTCCTATAATAGTAATTGTTTGCTTTGCAAGAAAGTCTGGAGAGACTAACGGCTGCTAAGGACCTAAAAACACCTAACATTTTGCCTGAATCAGGATACATTAACACAATTANTTTGCCTGAATCAGGATACATTAACACAATTATAAATAATCACAACTAACTGTATTTGTAACATTCAGGTGATGTATCAGACAGCTAAAATATATGCATCAATTTATTTTTTATATTATGGTGACAGGTATTTCCAAGCTTTCTTAATGAGATGTGTGTAACTTAATGGTCGAGATGCACAATTTTTGTCTTTGTGAGGATGATACGCTATCATTTAACAACATAGCTTAAAAAGTAATTTTTTTTTCTCTGCCTGCATAAGTTTTTTTTAAGTGTGTGTCATTGCGTGAAAAAGAAAACTATTTAGAAACCAAATCTAAACATCTCCTTGAGTGTGATACAGACAGTTGTTGATGCTAGTATATCTAGCCATATTGTTTTTTATATAGTTTCATTAACAGCTTATATGTCCAACAGTGTGCAACACTGTTTTGTGCTTATTGTCTTAATTGTATTCTCTCACATCATTGTATACCCATATGCTGACATGCAATGTTATGGTTGTTCCTTCGTTAGGGTAATTATTAAGTTTAGGGGCTTTTCTGAAAAACACAAAAAAAATTAAAAATTATGATATATTTCCATTTTACTAATCACTCAGAACACGAATATACTAGGGGCATTAACGTCCGACTAATTTCGTAATATGTGCCCAACTAACCTAACAGAGTCTAACCCCACGATGGGTGAATCACTATCTTACATTTTTAAACTATCCTAGGATTGCAGTGTTTTACACTAACCTAGGATAGTAGGGTTTTACACTAGCCTAGGATGTTTGGGTTTTACACAAAACTACGAATGTAGGATTGTAGGGATTTAAAGGAACTGTAAAAAACACCAAAATAAGGTAAATTGACTCGCCTAGGTAGGGGGATGGTATAATTCCTCTGACGTTAATAGACGTAAATAAACATATTTCGCAAGTTTTTAAAATATGTTCTACTTATTTTAACATTATGCCATCTTGAATATGAACAAGGTAAGCTATGCAGAACCCATTAATGCAACTTTTGTTGGTCTAGGACGTTTCTTTCAGAAACGTAAATAAACTGGCTATACTGCTCATTTCGCAATTTTGTTCAATTTTTTTTAATATGTTGTACTTATTTTAAAGCTACGCCCCTAGTATATTCGTGTTCTACGTGATTAGTAGAGTAGAAATATATCATGATTTTGAATTTTTTTTGTGTTTTTCAGAAAAGCCCCAAAACTTAATAATTACCAAATTAAGTTGTAGTTGGAGATTTGGGTGGCTCTTAACATCAGGGTCTTGAGAGTCGATGAGGGTGAAGCGAGGTGAGTGTGGAGAAGGGCCGGAATGCAAGGACTGGGAAAATGGGAGATCCCACAGAAAATCAGCCAACCAGAGGCATCGTCCCACAAAATTCCCATGTGCAAAAATCCAGGGAGCGACCCCGCCAGGAATCAAGCCCAGTTCGCCTTAGTGGGAGGTAAATGCTGTAACAGCTGCACCAACTGTGGCAACAACCAAAATTAATTTATCTTAACTTTGAAATACATTCCTAAGATTTTATGTGTGTACAAGATTTGAGGATGTGGAATTTGATAAAGAATGTTCAACAAACTATAAGTACATCATAGATTAACAAATATTTTTTTCATTTTTTCAAATACTGTATGTACACTGAAGAGCCAAAAAAACTGGTATAGGCGTGCGTATGCAAATAACAGAGGTATGGAACCAATCAAAGTAATGTGATGCGGTCAGCAGCTAGATCGGTTACTGCTGCTACAATGGCAGGTTATCAAGATTTAAGTGATTTTGAACGTGGTGTTATAGTCGACGCACGAGAGATGGGACATAGTATCTCCGAGGTAGCGATAACATTTGGATGTTCGCGTATGACCATTTCACGAGTGTACCGTGAATATCGGGAATCCGGTAAAACATCACATCTTCAACATCGCTGCAGCCGGAAAAAGATTGTGAAAGAACGGGACAAACGACGACTGACGAGAATCATTAAACGTGACAGACGTGCAACCCTTTCTCAAATTGGCACAGATTGGATTTGTGGACTGCCCTGCAGGATTCATGGTGTGAATTGCCTCCTGCATACCTTCAGAGATTAGTCGAGTCCATACCAAGTCATCTTGCGGCACTTCTGCATGCTTGGGGGGCCCTATAAGATATTAGGCAGGTGTACCAGTTTTTTTGGCTCTTCAGTGTACTTTATTTTTGTACAACTCCAAGTTTTAAAAAAAANATATTAGGCAGGTGTACCAGTTTTTTTGGCTCTTCAGTGTACTTTATTTTTGTACAACTCCAAGTTTTAAAAAAAATGTTGTTAATTTTATGGCAGTATAGAAGGAAATAAACAGAGCAAATAAAGGGTAATTAATGTTATTTCNAAAAAAAATGTTGTTAATTTTATGGCAGTATAGAAGGAAATAAACAGAGCAAATAAAGGGTAATTAATGTTATTTCAAGCCCTTGTGTAGAATATGAGTGAATTGGTGAGTTCACATGAAACTGAAGCTAACTCTTTCAACTTTGTGAGGATGGTTCCCCAGCTTCACGTGGCATAGTTTTCTGTTATGTATCTAAATAGCTGTTGATGTATAAGGTTTCTATAACTCTGTGTGGGTTTATGTTAGGAGCTTTAAATATATGGAGACATTGGGGATTCATCTGGCCAAGTTTCTGGTAATTTATCTACAGCTACATCTGGATGCCTCGAGGAAAAATACTGAAGTAAACAATGATGCTAATGAGCAATTGCCAGTATTTCCTGTTCATATGGTAAAGTAAGCAATTTTGAAAATAATTATTAGCCCATTACTGCGTACATGCAGCTGCTCATGTCCTTTCCCTTGCTCTTCTTCTTGAGTGTGTGAATCACAGTTCTCCAAGGGCATCACCAGTAACACAGTAAGCTTTGAAAAAAAAAAAATTCATATAAACATACAACTCAGGAGCGACCTCGCCGGGAATCGAATCCGATTCGTCTAGGTAGGAGGCGAGTAGTCTGACCACTAGCTTGCTTCACAACGAACACTTCCTCACTTGTCAGTAGTTTTAACACACACAGAACTACTAAAATATACTTTATGGAAATCATTACCAATCATTACCGGTGCACCTTTTCTCAGTAAATATTTACATTTTGAAATAGCTTGTCTTTATATTCCAAATTACTTACTGGCCATGACAAAGTGAATACTGCATCTTACAAAATAATGTGTCAACATCTTAACAATTGTCATGCCTATGTGCAAAACAAGTTAAAATTCATTTGAAAACCTGTACGGAAGTTGAATAAATCGTGGCCAAGTATTTATTATAGTGACACTGAATACTCTCAAGTATAATTAACACATTACTATTGNAGTTGAATAAATCGTGGCCAAGTATTTATTATAGTGACACTGAATACTCTCAAGTATAATTAACACATTACTATTTGTTTCGAGAATATTTATTCAGTTTAGTCTGTTATTGCATTTGAGCTGATATGAGAAAGTGTATCCACGTCTACATCTGGACAGCCTCACGAACTTAGATACGTCCCTGGCAACTCGTAGCACTGGTGTCAGAAGTGGGATGGAGGCATCTATATAATTGTAAATTAAGTTAGGCAATGGGGTATTAACTAGTGATATTAATTATAATAGCTGAAGGCCACAAAACTAAAACTTTTTTGGGTAAGCAATTAAGTGAGTATTAATGAGAAAAATGTCAGCCAAACTTGAAGCACTGTGAACATTGACTGAGCAATTGAGTAGCCAAGCAAGCACAAGTGAAGGACCTAAAAACACCTAACATTTTGCCTGAATCAGGATACATTAACACAATTATAAACAATCACAACTTACTGTATTTGTAACATTCAAGTAATGTATCAGACAGCTAAAATATATGCATAACANAATTATAAACAATCACAACTTACTGTATTTGTAACATTCAAGTAATGTATCAGACAGCTAAAATATATGCATAACATTTTTTATATTATGGTGAGAGGTATTTCCAAGCTGTCTTAATGAGATGTGTGTAACTTAATGGTAGAGATGCACAATTTTTGTCTTCGTGAGGATGATACGCCATCATTTAATTCTCCACGCCATGCCGAACTGCATCGTAGTAAAAAATAATCAAACTTCTAGAACATTCTAGAAAGAAAAACTGTATACTAAAGTGATAAAAGCTTTTATCTACAAATGCTGACGCAAACAAAAACTAGGATTTCCGAAAAGGCAAACGTATGACAGATACACATACTAACACAGCCAAAACTTTCAATACTGATAAAATATTACAAAGCCTTGCAAAACAAAAGAAAATTAACTTAATATCCCAATTAAATTATTATAAACTGCGTCATTACAGGTTCTTTTAGTCAGTGGGCCACATTTTACAATGTAAAATTTTCATTCCAAATCTTATGAGATTGTTCTCATGCAGATCAGAAAATGTCTTGTACACTATACATCTTCCACTTCCACTTTAGGCTTGAGAAGTTCACCCAAAGCATCACTGAAATGGCCATCTGTCATACTGGCAAGTGATGAATACAACTGTTTCAAAATGGTCAAAGCATACAGCATGTCGATGTTNAATGGCCATCTGTCATACTGGCAAGTGATGAATACAACTGTTTCAAAATGGTCAAAGCATACAGCATGTCGATGTTGTCAGACTGAAGTGTCAATGAGAGTTTTGACAAATGATTCAAAATGTGTTTAAAAAAAAAGACCCATGCAACAAATTTTACACTTTTCATTGATGTTACTATACCAGATAGCTTGGAAGCCTGTGTATTATTTCCTGTAGACCAATCCTCCAAATGACTCATGACAACATTGTAGTTCCTTACTAAGACATCTAGACATTTCTTTTTATGTAAAACCCCTCCCTACACCTTGTACTCTGCTGGTTGGGACTGAAGTCACATTTTCTTCACTTAAAATCATAGCTAGCTCTTGAAACTGATGAATGTGACTATTGATGATGGCCTTTTACATTTATAAACAAAGCTGTTTAAATAATATAAAAATTGGCACTGCTTTGTCTTGAAACAAATGGCAAACAAATTACTCTAAAGACTTGTACAGGCTGTATTTACGCAATACCAATAACATTAAGTGAAATTTACCAAAATTGTTTGTTTAATACAATTATTTTCTTGCTGTTAATAATATACATTACATAAAGAGAATTTTTGTGTACAAATAATATTAAAATTGTACTCTACAAAACTAAAAATTTCAGATATAAAATAATTATTTAAAATAAATTTGTAGACAATTTAATTCTCAACAATTTTTGCCTAAAAACTTTTTCGATAAATATTACCACTCTCGCTAAAAAAGCTTAATTTAAGAGAAGGCGAGTTGAGTGATGGTGACCATCTTGAATTACATCATACTGAGAAAACGTGGCGGTGGGGTGGCCCCCAACTTTTTTTGCTTCTTATAAACACATGTAACTAGAGCAGAAAGAATTTTTCCTATACATACACTTGCACACAGAAGTGCTGTCAGCCACAAGAAAATTGACAGTATGTAACATTTTACACTTAGCTCAAGGCAATGGCCAAGGCAATGGATCGTCAACATCCTTCAGCATAGTTGTTTAAGTTCAGCAGAAACACAGTGTATTTGTCCAAAATTGACAGGCACCATCTGCCAGAAAACAAACATTTTTTTTTCAACGTTTACAATGCCAAATTCAGTGATTTTCAAATATTTGAACTTGACAGCAGAAGTATCACAAAAACTATTCTTTTTTGGTAACACTGACATCAGTGGANAATGGCCATCTGTCATACTGGCAAGTGATGAATACAACTGTTTCAAAATGGTCAAAGCATACAGCATGTCGATGTCAGACTGAAATGTCAATGAGAGTTTTGACAAATGGTTCAAAATGTGTTTAAAAAAAAAGACCCATACAAAAAATTTTACACTTTTCATTGATGTTACTATACCAGATAGCTTGGAAGCCTGTGTATTATTTCCTGTAGACCAATCCTCCAAATGACTCATGACAACATTGTAGTTCCTTACTAAGACATCTAGACATTTCTTTTTATGTAAAACCCCTCCCTACACCTTGTACTCTGCTGGTTGGGGACTGAAGTCACATTTTCTTCACTTAAAATCATAGCTAGCTCTTGAAACTGATGAATGTGACTAGGGCTTTTTGAATAGAACTCATGAACTTCACCTAGTATTTTAAATAAATTGGTGAGATACGTTGTAATCAAGCAGCTCACAGCACTTCTGTGTGCAAGTTTATGTATAGAGAAAATTATTTATGCTCTAGTTACTTGGGTGCATAAGAAGCAAAAATAGTTGGGTGGCCAACCCGCACTTCCCTGTTTTCACAGTATGATGTAATTTAAGATGGCCACCATCATTCAACTCACATTCTGCTAATGTAAGCTTTTAGCGAGAATGGTAATATTTATCAAAAACAATTTTAGATGAAAATCGTTGAGCATTAAATTGTATACAAGTTTGCCTTTGACCATTCTTTTATCTCAATTTGTTAGCTGTGTGAAGTCCCATTTTTCTCATTTAGTTTGGGAAATGTTGGTGTTTGAACTGTTAATACGCAATATTCTCTGAATTATAGCTCATGTTATTTCCAAAAAATTAATGTATTTCTAAGGAGAAATAATGGATATTTAATTTTGCCTTGATATATTTTTGACATTACAGTTGAAATAAAAAAAATACATTAAAAAAATGGCGGAAAAATTAAAAATAAAATTAATAGTGTATTTGACTGCTTCAGTTGCTGTTTTGCATTTTCTTCAAAAATAAACAAATAAAACATTTTACATTTAAAAATTATTTATTGCTTTATGAGCAAAAATACATAGAACGTACTTTTTTTCAAATAGACTTTATATATATATGTGTGTGTGTGTGTAAAAATATATGTGTAAATGGCCACAACTTGTAGTTTCATTAGTTTGAATTTAATTTATTAGTTTAATAGTGGTGTTGGAAATATGTATACAGGTGTATGATTGCAGTGTAAGTGTGAACGAGAAGCCTCGCACATAAGAAAATCAACAAATTCCTCTATGTTGTTGCTAAGCAACCCAAGAGAAGTTGACAGAGGATACTATATACTGTTTAACAAAGTGCAAAACAATATTATACCCTTTCATCAGACAAACTCACAAAGACATTAACCCTTCAACAGGTAAGTGAAATGGGTTTACCTTACTTTCCTTGCATAGACATATGCTCTGACAGAACATACATAGAAACAACACAAATTTTACCCTTTTCAATAAGTTTTAAAATTCCAATTCTACACAAATCAATCAGATATACCCTTGATTTAAACAAAAGTTTTATTACTGTGATATGAAGAATTGCAAAACAAATTAGTAGTTAACATGAATGAACATTTGAAATTACCAGAAATGATTCAATTCAAAATTAAATATCTTACTGATAGTAAGATATAGTGACTCATATAACAAAATTTCTCAGAAGAATATATAAATTAATATATCTCTCTCTCAATTAATAGGTTTCAGGAACAGCATTACGTGAATTTTAACTTGTTCTTTTAAAATGTAATTTCTTGACGAGTAAGTTCATTCTTCAAATTGATATTAACTTTAAATAAGCTTATTGAAACAAAATTCTGGCCCACAACATTTTAGAAAAGTGCCAACTAGCCTAGGTTTAGAACACAAGATTCCATCGTCATGTTGTCTGAAATGTTCACTGTCCAAATTAATTGTTTTAAAAAAAAAATCTCTCTTCAACTTTTAAGCAATTAATGAAGTAAATTGCAACACGTAGGAATTGTGGACATTGAGGGCATATTAGTTCTGAAGACTCTGCAGCAATGGAGTCGCAAGCGTCTCCTCGGACACCATCCCAATGACAAAATCACTAAAATTTATAAACTGGCGCTTTTTAGGCTTCTTCCTTTGCCTGCACACATTTATTACACAGACAATGGCTCTCCTCCATCATCCCTATCTTATGATGGGTGATCAAACAAAACTGTAAATATATGCAGGAGCTAATCCTACATGACTACTAAGTTTTGAGAGAGAGGGTCACTGGGCTTACAAAAGTCTAATAATATCCTCTGTAAAAACCAAGGTATAAAGAGTTTTCTGAAAAGGAAATCTTATCTATAAAAAATTAACACCTGTGACATCTTAGCAATTAGACTCATCAGTATACAAAGTTATGTCTTGACAAGGAGAAATCACATAAATTGAAAAACAGTAATTATCTAAATCTGTGATATTAAAACGTTCAGATAATTAAAATTCAGAAAAATAGTGACAGATAATTAAAAAGAAATCATAAACATATTCAACTATCATTCTGAATGTAAACAAACAAGAAAAATATTAATCTGACATCTGTAAACATTGAAATAAAATCATAACATTTCCTAAGTGTCAACATGAAATGTAAACAAATTACCAATTCTGTTGTATTACACTTTTCAGGTAGGTAAGCTAGTAATCCTGATTAACGATGTGTAAACTGGTAATAGGATCAACACTAGATATCATGCCACGTGACTGATATTATTTGGTGGCTTTAGTTATTTTATGTACAGAACCATTTTAATGTAAAAATCAAATTAGTATTTTTGATATTGCTCTAATTTATTACTATAAATACTAGCGAAATTAGCTATAACCGGTATCATTAAACTCGACTTCAACTAATGTAGCTGTAATGCATTTTCTTGGTTATATATTATATTTTTCCAATGTTATGCTATGCTTCCCCCACATTTATTTATTCTGATATTCAGTGTTGCCAAATGTTTTCTTGTATTGGGTGTGTGTACACACACAGGTACACGTTTGTCCCTCCGTCCATCACCAAAAATTTTTTAATATTTAAAAATGGAATGTTAAAGGCTTGTGTTTCTCGGGTTATAAATACAAATTTTGCATTATACTTTTGATTTTACCAGTGGTTATACCACACATGGCCAAATAGTTGTCCAAATATGATGTATAACTTATCAACTTCTCAAATAGGTTTGATATTGCTTGCGATTTTACCTTTCACCTTATTTGTAGTGTATATTTATTTTAACTGGAAGATTGATTTTTCTTCACTTATTCATTTTGTTATGTAGTAATATTCACATTTTAGTGTATCTTTGTTCTCCAGGATTATTGATTGAAATGCACAATCATAGAGCCAATCATACTTAGAGTAATAGGACTGAACAAATCCCAGATGCTAAGACACATTCAATAAACAAATGTTTAAATTGTAACAAAGATGATGACAGTACCACCACAACAGAAAATGGAAGAGAAAAAAAAGGATGCAGTCGCAATAAAAAAGGACAGACTATGTGAGTTATCGAGTATTAAAATTGATGATCCATTTTATTATCATGTGACCAACAAATGTTATAAACAATATTGCCATAAGAAAGCACTGACCTTTCTATTACAAAGAACAAGGTCTCAGTCTATGAGTGCATAACACAACAGTCAAATACAATAACATACACTCAAGACAAGTCATGCAGGAAGAGAGCGAAAAGGTAAAGTCCTAGTAGTATTACAGATGTCAGAGACAGTATATGTGTGATATGCAATAACAAATCACACAAGAGGAAATATGAGAAATTTAGATTATGTTAATCTCCACAAGCTGAAAGGTTTTTACAAGCCACTGCAGGTTTTCAAGATGATGTATTTCTTCGGTCATGTGAACTCACAGATGCAGTAAGTGTATATGGTGCAGACGTTTTGCACCATGGGAGTTACCTTTCGTCGTACATCCTTCGCTATGAATGTGAACAAAAACAATCTGGAACTTGGCCGCAATTATCACAAAGTGTAAAACTGGAGTTGTTAAACAAAATGAAGAACTTGAGAAAGGACTTAATAAAGGGTTTGGATACACTCTTAACTATGTCCGTGAAAAACTCACCTCTTAATCAAGTGAAATCAAATTCAATAACCAAGAAATCAAAGTTTTTCTTTTCAATAATTTTAGTGAGAGAGTAAAATTTTCCAATCCTGTTGAACACAAGCCGGCTATGTTTTTCTCTTCCAGGTTAACGCCACAAGAATAGCAGATGTTATTTCATAGTTCTTTTGTTCCCTGAGCAGCCACGGCACCTGACTCGCCTCCCACCAAGGCAAACTGGGTTCAATCCCCGGCCGGGCTAATCCCGTATTTTCGGATGTGGGAATCGTTCCGGACAATGCCGTTGGTCGGCGGGTTTTCTCTGGGATCTCCTGTTTCCCCCACCGCTTCATACTCACCTCAATACTTACACCATGCTTATCCTCATCGGCTCTCACGACTTTGCCCAAATTTATTCACTTACTCAATCACTTTTGTTCTCTGTTTAATATTGATCCAAGTGAAATAGATCTTGTTCAATATTATGACTACAAAGAAGAAGGAACTACTTGCAGTACTTGAGTTATGAAAGCATAATCATTATTGCAAATAATGTATTACCTGTTACATCGTGGGGAAAAAGAAGACCCCCTTACACATAATGAATGGGTAAGCTATTCATGAGGCGTACAGGAGAAAAACTCTTATTACAAACTTCAACCACTTAGAACTGTGTGTTAGCTATGATAAAGTTTTACGTCATCACAGTGCCCTGGCCAAGTTAACTTTGACCCAAAGTGAAAATGTTCCTTTACCTAGTCATTTCAGTCCTGACATGTACACAATTAGCGCATTTGACAATTTCGATCATACTGAAGCACGTTTTCTGGCCTTGGGAGTACACATGAGACTGTGTGTGTGCTCTTTCAAGACAAGCCTACGTACTGTATAAGAAAACCTCATTACAGAAAGTGGTGATGGAAAGAAGCGTAAGAGGTTACAGTACACACTGCCCTGACATAATTTGCAGCGAGATGTGCATAGTTTGTACTTTTATGAGTGAAAATTAGTTCAAAGTTCATTGCAAAAATGATACAATCTGGGAATTCTCAACGACTGCACATACTATAAGTGAAACAAAGATGACTGATCCTCAAATCAACCTTGTTGAACAGAAGCAGGTAGGATTCTTATCCATTTTACCCTATTCCGTAACAAAACATGAGACACTGTACATCGTACTTTGCAATTTCACCAAACTACTCTTTTCTTTGAAACAGAAGAATCTTGCAGTAGCTTGCGATAAAGGAGTCTACTGCATCGCAAGAGAGAAATACAAGTAAGCCATAATTGCCAGTTCCGAAATGCAACAGTGTTCAAATTGACCAAATTGATTGGAGGAACCCATTTAAAGGCAATGTGTTAAAGAAATATCCAAAAACATTTACCGGTAACTTAAAACAATATTGATGATGGCCTTTTACATTTATAAACAAAGCTGTTTAAATAATATAAAAATTGGCACTGCTTTGTCTTGAAANTATTGATGATGGCCTTTTACATTTATAAACAAAGCTGTTTAAATAATATAAAAATTGGCACTGCTTTGTCTTGAAACAAATGGCAAACAAATTACTCTAAAGACTTGTACAGGCTGTATTTACGCAATACCAATAACATTAAGTGAAATTTACCAAAATTGTTTGTTTAATACAATTATTTTCTTGCTGTTAATAATATACATTACATAAAGAGAATTTTTGTGTACAAATAATATTAAAATTGTACTCTACAAAACTAAAAATTTCAGATATAAAATAATTATTTAAAATAAATTTGTAGACAATTTAATTCTCAACAATTTTTGCCTAAAAACTTTTTCGATAAATATTACCACTCTCGCTAAAAAAGCTTAATTTAAGAGAAGGCGAGTTGAGTGATGGTGACCATCTTGAATTACATCATACTGAGAAAACGTGGCGGTGGGGTGGCCCCCAACTTTTTTTGCTTCTTATAAACACATGTAACTAGAGCAGAAAGAATTTTTCCTATACATACACTTGCACACAGAAGTGCTGTCAGCCACAAGAAAATTGACAGTATGTAACATTTTACACTTAGCTCAAGGCAATGGCCAAGGCAATGGATCGTCAACAGCCTTCAGCATAGTTGTTTAAGTTCAGCAGAAACACAGTGTATTTGTCCAAAATTGACAGGCACCATCTGCCAGAAAACAAACATTTTTANTGTTTAAGTTCAGCAGAAACACAGTGTATTTGTCCAAAATTGACAGGCACCATCTGCCAGAAAACAAACATTTTTATTTCAACGTTTACAATGCCAAATTCAGCGATTTTCAAATATTTGAACTTGACAGCAGAAGTATCACAAAAACTATTCTTTTTTGGTAACACTGACATCAGTGGANGATTTTCAAATATTTGAACTTGACAGCAGAAGTATCACAAAAACTATTCTTTTTTGGTAACACTGACATCAGTGGAACAATCACAACAAATAGTTAAGTAATCAAAATTTCTTAAGTCATTTACCAATTCATTTTTTAAAGTTGTTGCAAAGCAAGATGTGAATTCTTTGCACTTCGGTAAAGTGGTATATATTTCACCAATGTCAACTCTATAATATTTTTCTAGTTCGACTAGTTTTGGAAATTAATTAAATGCTATTTCTTCTGCAATGTCCACAAGTTTTCTGATGCAATGTTTTGTCTCATTACTAACAGATGACATTGCCTTGCCTACAGGTGTTTTAACAAAGAATTCTCGAATTGATGCAGGTTTATTAAGAAGGTTAAGAGCATGCTTGAGCATCTCTGATTTAGCATGTTTAACAGTTGTCCTTTAGAGCAGAGCCTTTAATATCCTTTATAAATGCCTCATTAATCCAACTCACAAGTGACTTTTATAGCATAATTCATAATACACAGTAGTCACATTTCCTGCATTCTCTTCACATTTAAGCGACGTATTCCAGGGATCCAGTTCATTCTTTCATTTCTTAAAAGTATTATACCACACGCTACAGTACCACTTGCANGCGACGTATTCCAGGGATCCAGTTCATTCTTTCATTTCTTAAAAGTATTATACCACACGCTACAGTACCACTTGCCATTTTAAACACAACAGGATGAAGAGTTGTTTACACTCAACACCAAGCTGTTACTGCCTACTATTTTGTTACTACACCGCAGAATAAGGAGAAAGTANCACATTTCCTGCATTCTCTTCACATTTAAGCGACGTATTCCAGGGATCCAGTTCATTCTTTCATTTCTTAAAAGTATTATACCACACGCTACAGTACCACTTGCCATTTTAAACACAACAGGATGAAGAGTTGTTTACACTCAACACCAAGCTGTTACTGCCTACTATTTTGTTACTACACCGCAGAATAAGGAGAAAGCAGGCACACACAATTACGACGGGTTGGCCTATGTGTCACAATAAAGAAGGCTTACATCTGAGAACCACTGACCCACCCAAATGGAAACCAAGTCGAAAACTACTTTTCACGCACTCAACAATTCTATCCTTCCTGCTTCCTTGTCCACCCTCCTGCATATGTCTATCTTCCAGCAGAGACGTGGAGCGGTGTAAACAGAAACTTGATAAAAAAAAACATTTTCCAGTGAACTTTGCAGCATTAAGTTACGTATTTGTGCCCTTCCAAACAGCAGTCTGAACATAAATACTGTACATAATTACAGTGCTTCCACACTTCTCGAAACAGTTTAGATCAAAAACGACTCACTTCACAAGTCCAAACTGCGTCACTTATGCCATTTTCAAATGCTGTTGTTTACTGTTTTGCCCTCTGCAGTAAGGCCCCCCCCCCCTGATGAGACTGATGAGGATAGCTGATAACATCACTTTTTTTTTGTCATCCCTTCGCGCGGAGCCCGGAAAAGCAGTGTGGCCATTGGAAAGGTACTGGTTTGTAAGATGACAATGACAGCACAGTTCCTGTGTATATCTACGTTTGGTGGAATGCGAGGGATTAGTTAACTCAAGTTTCATTCAAACAATGCACCAACCTTGAGCGTTATGTGCCGAAAATAGCTGCTACATCACAATTTGCGATGCAAAATCTAATTTGCATCACATAGTGCAAATTTTGCATCACATAGTGCAAATTTTGCATCACAAATTGTGATGCGACACCGCTTAAATTAAACACTGGTGCAGAATATACGACATCTTCACAGAGATGAAGGGACTCAGGACTAGGAGAAAAGGTCACATACAGAATTACAATGGTGGAGCCCTGTTTGAGGGGNATATACGACATCTTCACAGAGATGAAGGGACTCAGGACTAGGAGAAAAGGTCACATACAGAATTACAATGGTGGAGTAGATGCCAGTAGATATTCTGGGTCCCTTGCCTATCACAGAGAGAGGTAATTGATATTTACTGGTGGTCCAAGATTACTTTACTAATTGGCCTATGGTCAGACCTTTCCCAAACCAAGAAGCATGAACTCTGTGGTCAATGCACTCGTGGAGCATGTCTTCTTGAGGTTTGGGGTGCCACTAGAATTCCATTCAAAGCAGGGGCAAAATTTTGAAGCTGCAGTGTTCCAAGATGTAACAAAGATTCTGGGGATGAAGAAGACTATGACTACAGCCTTACACCCTCAGTCCGATGGAACGGTCGAGAGTCTTAACTGCACTCTTGAGCAGTATCTGTCGATCTTCATGGTGGACAACCAAAAGGACTAGGACTCAAAGGCCCCATAATTTCTACTGGCTTACTGGTCTGCAGTTTATGAGTCTACAAGGATAACACCATCAAGAATGCTGTTTGGGAGAAAGCTATGCCTCCCTAGTGACCTGCTGTTTGGTCAGCTCACAGAAGAGGAAGCTGTTGCTCCATAGCATACCAGTAAATTATGTCACAGACTAGTTCCATTCACTATTTTGTTCAACAGCACCTCACAACAAATAGTGAAAGGATGAAGACGCAGTGTGACAGGAGAATGTTCGGGAGAGGTATTTCAATAAAGACAATTGGTGGGGCTGTACAACCCACAGAGGCAAAAAGGGTACTACTCGAAGCTACAGAAATGTTGGGAAGGCCCTTACAGGNGGTGGGGCTGTACAACCCACAGAGGCAAAAAGGGTACTACTCGAAGCTACAGAAATGTTGGGAAGGCCCTTACAGGATTCTGAAGCAGATCAATGATGTGGTCTTTCAGATTTGTTGCCAAGGCTCTCGGGATTGGCGAAGTGTAAGATTGTCAACGTCAACCGACTGGCACTCTATGGAGGTCCAGATGTTGCAGAACCTGTTCAAGATGAATAGACTTGAGGAAGGGGCAGTGTTACATGCAGCCACTTTGCATCCTTTCCCTTCCCCCATGTAAAGCATGCAAGACGCAGTGCTCCAAGGGCATCACCGGTACCCTAACCAGAGAAGTGTATGCAGAGTTACAAATGGGTCACTGCACGACACTGACGCATGCTGCAATAAGACTGTCAGGACTCATGCCACTCCTGTCCTTAGAAGATTGAATGTTTTGAGATAGTTTCTACTGTACGCTAATTTTCTAGTCATCACCCCGCCTCCTCCTCAGCGTGACTTGGGGTGGAAAGAACCATCTCGAACAAGCCAACTGAGCTAAATAAGCCGCAACATGCCTCTGCATCAAAAGTTTGGAGTCATGAACAGCAATTAGCTCTAGATGTATGGTACTATCAGAGTGACGAGTGATGGCAGCAACCAATGAGTTTAGTCTGAGATCATCGACAGTAGAGAGAGACTGATGAATTGGACTGTAGGAAAGTGGGACTGGATGTGTGAGTGGCAGATATTTGGAATAGTGTTAATGTATGGTAGTAAACATTTTGGGTGTTTATGTCTAAATAATAAGTGAGGATTAAATGACTGTAGCTAGTATAAAGACAGAGATAGGTACTTTAATTAGAATTGAGACTGACATTAAATATTGTGCTCATTGATAAGATAATAAATGAAATAGTAGAGATAGGCAGTTTAATGTTGCAAATATTAATAGTGTGTATTTTTATAACATTGTGAATTAATTAACAAATTAAATTTAGTTCTTTTCTTTCTATCATGGCCTCCATCCCTCACAAATTCAGATATACCCCTGGCAACTTGTAACAATATGTTCGACAGATTGTGTAGAAAAAAAAAACCCATATTTTACAAGGTGTTAACGACGTGTTATTTACATATTGTGCCAGGTTATTTTCAGCCTATAATGTAAAACTGGCATGCATAAATGTGAAGGTACAGATGAAAATTAGTGCCACTATTTCAACATGCTTAAACAATGTAGATTTTGGGGAGTGCAGACAGTGGTGCACGCATTTCTAAAATTTTTGAATTTAACAGCACACATTTATATGTAAAAAACTGAGAATCATTAAATTTTAGTGTGAACATGTCAGATTTTCAGTTATGAAATACGTTTGCCCTCAACCTTTAAGAGTGCTGTATTTTGTACTAGATCACGGTGTTAACAATAATTTAATTCACTCTGGACAGCTATTATCTTTTGGTCGCAATGGTTTTGTAAGACATGCATCAGTTGTAAGTAATAAAAAAACTGCAGTGTAAAGTTCAGAAAAATTTTTCGCCAGCCATATGGTTAGAAGAATTTCAGTGTTAACTTCTGTTTGNTAAGAGTGCTGTATTTTGTACTAGATCACGGTGTTAACAATAATTTAATTCACTCTGGACAGCTATTATCTTTTGGTCGCAATGGTTTTGTAAGACATGTATCAGTTGTAAGTAATAAAAAAACTGCAGTGCAAAGTTCAGAAAAATTTTTCGCCAGCCATAAGAAGAAGTTCAGTGTTAACTTCTGTTTGTAAATTCGACAAATGGTTTTCTACTTATGTTTCACTAGCTGAATAAAACTATGTGTGTCGCATATACTTATTTTCTGTACATGTCATGAACTTTTGAGCTGTTTTCTGTCACAGGATGAGTAGCTAAAATAACATTTTAATTTTCAAAGTAGATTATTGTAATTAGTTAATTAAAGGTTTGCAACAGTTGGGATTTTGTACCAGTCACTAAATAGCTTCAGAAAAGTAAAGTTACACAAATCTGTGCCACTTCCCAAAGCATTAGCAACAGTGTGTGCAGAGGACACACCAAAATGCCTATATGTTTTCAGATGCTTCGTAGATACATGATTCACATAAATAAGAATGAAGCAGGTCTATCGGTACACCCACTGCCCTCACTATTGCTTGCGCTACAGGAAGTACAATGATAAACATCTATGTGATTTTCCTTTTTTGAAGCGATTTGTGTATATATAGTACAGATTCGGAAAGTAACAAATTTCCCGAAAATAAATATCATGCAAGTGTTTCAAAAGCGTTTACTTAATCATAAATGGTCAATAAATGTGTTACTGTACGTAATCCAAAGTAGTTAAGTTGCTATCTCTAGGTATGTAAGAATCTTCAGACTACAGAATGTTTTACAAACATTTTTATTTCATGCAAAATTTTAAAATGTTAATGCGTTTGTGCCAAACGTACGGAAACGTTTATTTCTTCTTCACTGTCAGATTCCGAAGCTTCCCCTAAAACCATATATGGCTTTTTCTCCATCTGTTAAAAATTATTACAATTAAAGTATATGCACTTTTCCAAACAAATACCCAAGGATGAAATATTTCAAATATGGTATTTGACTTTTGACTGTCATCACATAACTTCAACATAAACACTTGCAAACTACAAAGAGACACGCAATCGAGAGATGCAAACTTTAAGTAAAAATGAGATAAGCCCGGCACTGCCAATACAGGAATGCGAAATCTCTCGAGGTGGCACTTGATCAACAGTTGGTTCAATGAGCAATTCCAGTGACTACATAACAAGGAGTAAGCCCAAGGTGGGCCCAACAAGCATCTACTCCTACGGAAAAAGTGGAAACAAGCATTTAACTTGTGTCGATTATTTTACCTCGTGACACTGTTAGAACGACAACGATGACAAAATTTACGTGGCGAGAATTGGAAACACAAACCTGTGCATACGCCAACAGCCCTCCCCAAAATGTTTATCTTTTTTTTTTAAATTTCTTTTGTAGAAGCAGTTTTTTTTTTTTTAAGTTTTGACTATTTATTCTTTTTTATANAAACACAAACCTGTGCATACGCCAACAGCCCTCCCCAAAATGTTTATCTTTTTTTTTTAAATTTCTTTTGTAGAAGAAGTTTTTTTTTTAAGTTTTGACTATTTATTTTTTTTTAGATTTTGAATAAATCATGTGTAGGCTTAATTGTAGATTTAAAAAATAAAAAATTACTACATTTAATAATTTTTTGAANATTTTGAATAAATCATGTGTAGGCTTAATTGTAGATTTAAAAAATAAAAAATTACTACATTTAATAATTTTTTGAAAAGCTAGCATCAAACACGAATGACAGCCCACGAAATTATTACTTTAGAATGACGGAAGAAATGACAAATATATTTTACGGTGATGGTTTCATTGTATTTTAAATGCATTATATATAAATGTGGATTGTGATCACTTACAAATTAGATGGAGATGGGTGTTATTACAAAGTACTTGATTCTGGCATTGTGTAAATAACCGACTAGCATGAAGGAAATGAAATGCAAAATATGCAACACCACTTGATAGCATTTTTTGTAGAAATACTAACCAAGATTACAAACAAAATTTAAAATTGTCCATAAACAATATTTTGTTGCTCACCACAATACAACAGGCATATTCAAACGGTATAATATTTAGATATAATTGGTAATATCTCCCTCGAAGGTACATTGTGTGTTCAGATATATTAGGTGGGCTGCACACATTTTTGTTACCTGGAACAGAGGTTGAATCTGTAATCTCCCAGATGAGAAAGGAATGATGTTGCATTATTAGTACATATGAGCATTGTACACACATGCTTAAACAAGAAATAACAGTACTCATACGTAAATGACTATAAAATAATAATGACATTTTAAGGTAATGTAAACCTTACAATTATTCAGATATGACTCTGTGAAATTGTCACACATAAATGTAAATTTAAAAAGACAATATTGAATTTTACAATTTTAAACATGGCTAACCAAACCCACAGAACCTGACATACCTTAATATGCTTAAAATACAGGTATTACATACATATACTTAGGTAACGAAGAGACAGGGTTTCTAAAGAAAGTTATCTTTATTTTGAAATAGGTATTTTAATTTCGGGCATCTAAATTCAATCTTCCAATAATTAATATAAATTAATATAAACAAACTTGGTCTGCCAGTCAAATAATATCTCTTAACAAGAAACATAATCATTCTATTAATTTCAATTCCTTTTTTGTTCCATGTGACTACACATTTGTGCATTGTACATGTAGTGTTTTAATTCAATTTAGAGTAAGTAAATGATAAAAAGAAACTTACATTCTTAAATATTGATCAGCAATATTATAATGAACCCAATTACAAAATTTCATGAACGGTACAAAACCATTACATTTAGAACAACATCAAATCGCTTAGAGTACTGTAAAAATAAAACATTACAGTATGTACTAGCATATACTGTAGCCCAATCATGGTTACTTCCAACTTTTCTGCTTAAGTTCTACATCCAGGATATTCCTCTGCCTAAGAAAACAAAGCTTAATAAAGTCTAGAAATTTACACCAAAGTGATAATTCACTGCATTCGCCTGCACTCAGGGTAATAATATTTCGTATAACATATATTTCTTACTAGTCATTGAGTTAAGTGGAGCTATTTGGGTAGCACTTAACAACCAGGACTAGAGAGCCAATTAGGGTGAAATCAGGTGGCAATGGAGCAGCACTGGAATGCAAGATATGGGGAAACAGGAGACCCTCGAGAAAATCTACCAACCAGCACCATCGTCCAGCATGATTCCCACTTGCAAAAATCCAGGAGTGACCCAGCCAGGGATTGAACCCAGTTCGCCATGGTGGGAGAGGAGCAGTCTAACCGCTCAGCCACTGTGGCCTCTCTAACTGGGGATTACCCAGGAAACTATATTCTCTCTTTAATTTTTTATTATCGGCTATCTACGGACCACACTATTTCAACTGTCCTTTTCCTTTCCCTGGCGCCTGGGCTTTAACTTTCACCCAGTATTCCCGCATTCGTATCCTATGCTGTTCCTTCCTCGCTTCAGTCCATGTTTTGCCAGTTTTTAGTTTCGGCTTTTCTGAAATCACGGTGCTCTTGGAGTTTCTTCCTTAGTGGAATGCGTTTCTGGATATCCTCCTGTGTTATACCCACTTCTTGCAAGTTTTTTTCTACCTCTCTTTTTATTAATAATAATTATAGACGAGACATTATAATTTATAGTCAAGTATAAGAAAAAGTTCAATTTAGCAAAAAATAATGTACTTTTATGTTAACACAATATAAACAGCCTGTGATACTTCGTATATTTAGAAAACAACCAAAAATATAATATGTGGGGTGATTTCTCAAAGGTTTGATCCAAAAGTGTGAAGAAACTGCAAATAGACTATATAAACAATGTTCTGTACAACCAAATAGTTTCTGTGCTACCATTGTTTGCAAAATTAAAAAATATTACTAACTTGCAGTCCTAACTTCTTACTCATGTTACTGTACCTAGCAAAAGACAAAATTTTAATTCTAATTGTAAATTCTGCTTGTGTGTTTATGTGTTTACCAAGGTGAAATTACAGTACATTGATTTTGTATACTGAAAATCATTTGACAAAAACAATAATCTATTAACTTAAGTAAAATACATTCATTTGTCGTTTCAAAATGTTTAACAATTTAATCATTTCGAGGCTAGATAGCAATGTGTTGTATCATTTTATTGTATAGTAGACATGACCTTTTCAGAAATATTATGTATTTGAAGTGAACCGCACGTTCACGAGTCCTTTTGCCCACTGACTGCCGCAGTGTGCCCACACCAGACGCACCACACCGACAGGCTTGTGGGCACGAGTGCATTAGTGTTTAGTATTTATTCAGTATTGATGTATACCATAATTATCGTGTGTCAAAACAGTCATCACATACATAGCCAGCCAGGGACATGTGACATTTTCAAGTTGGCAATGCAGTGGCTGCTACGAGTCAATACTTATATTTAATATTAATATAATGGTGTTTTATTATGTAAGTACAAGGGTAATTGTGTTTTATTATGTAAATTGTGTTTAATTATGTTTATATAAGGTCTCATTAGCATTTTAAGTCGCATTTGTTTCATCTCTCCACCGCCAGGTGTCGGCCGTGCTTAGGTGGCGCGAGCCGATGCATTGCGCAGTCTAGTAGGCAACATCACTTCGGCGCGAGCGGACGTGGTAAGTCTCTCGTTTCACAAGAACCTCGGTACCAGCCTCTCAGGCTGCAACCTCACTCAGCAATCGCATCATCATATCATTCACGAAGCAACTAGTATTTTTATGTTACATCTCACCGAGGAGAGAGCAGCGTCACGCGCCTTAAGTAATTATAATCCAGCAGTGTGTTTATATGACCACGCGGTCACCACGTGTTTGATCAAAGTGTTCAATAAAATAATTATATACATATAAAACTTGAGTGCGTTATTAATTCAGGCGTCCACAGCGGCCATACAGCTCGCAATTTCTTAATATCTGACGGTGTGTTACCAGAGAACCCCTGGGCCATNTTAATATCTGACGGTGTGTTACCAGAGAACCCCTGGGCCATCGGCCGAACGACCCAAAAATCTCATCAGCTCACCGTGGAGCTGTGGCGCCGGGCAAATCCATAATCATTACATTCCAACTCTGGTAACCGACCGCGTCAAGCTTGTTAATTATAGATAACTCTTTAACAGTAGGAGTATTTTTCATAAATTCAGAAAATATCAGTGTCAAAAAGACCTCCAACAAATCAAAATGTCAACATAATCAAGCATATATTCAACCAGAAACATAAAACATGTCAACTGAAGGACTTTGGCAGAGAGGTAAAAATACTANTATTTTTCATAAATTCAGAAAATATCAGTGTCAAAAAGACCTCCAACAAATCAAAATGTCAACATAATCAAGCATACATTCAACCAGAAACATAAAACATGTCAACTGAAGGACTTTGGCAGAGAGGTAAAAATACTAAATACACTGATGTACACAACAATTAGAATCTTGTAAGAGTCCAAATATGTGTCATCAAAGCATGCGATGATGAGTGACGACAACAAGGTAGCGGAAAACAANATACGAAATACACTGATGTACACAACAATTAGAATCTTGTAAGAGTCCAAATATGTGTCATCAAAGCATGCGATGACGAGTGACGACAACAAGGTAGCGGAAAACAAGCTTCAGTGAGTAATTAAATGATGGAAAGAGTAGGGGCTCAATTGAAAGAAAGGTTTCTGCACATTAAGTGTGCTATATTTGGCTTTAACTAAACCTTCTGTTTTGTAAATGTGCTGTCAAGTAATATGATGCTAAGTTTTTAGTGCATGAAGAAATCCAAACTTCCAAAGTAGGAGTAACATAACTACTTGTATACATAAACTGCAATAGAGTGGGTTTAATGTATGCATTAGTATCTTACAGTGTGCATGGGCTTACTGTGTTTGAATTACAAGTTTCTGTTACTTTTCACTGCAAGGTTCGGATAGAAACTAATTAGGGGAATAAAAGTAGTTATATCATTCATTCTTTATGCAAATCGCCACGAGGCTGCCCTTGACCCATATGGCTAAGCGCAGTGACCGAAAGGAAAACAGTATGTCACATCCACTGTTACCATTAACATATAAAATTTGTACTCACATAACATTTGCTCCAGGGTTGAACAGTTCATAGTGAGAGGAGTGTTGCTGCATTTGCTGTTGGTAATTTACTAACCACTGAGTGAAGATTTGTAATTTACGAATGGAGCAGAAACTGTGTTTTTAAAGTGAGATAAGATGAGAGACTGATGTACATCACAGCCTTCCACAGTATAGCAGGTAACCGCATTTCATAGGTTACAGTACCTGTCAGACATGTTTTACTGTCAGTTCTCGGGAAAATGAGAACTTTTCACCACCCAGGGGACACTTTACACCACCACAAACATAGGCGAGTACAATAACATCATTGTTGCTTAAAAAAATTTACTATTGCAGAAAGTTGTTTTGCAATACCAACCATGCCCCTTCGATCTGCCTCTATAACCTATATCACAGCCATAAAATAGTTATTTTAAGCAGAATCTGTGCCACCTAACTTCCTGAAGCACGAGCAATAGCAAGCACAACTACTTCATGCTGTTTTCCTGGATGAAATTGGTAAAAATGTAAGAAAAATATAAAGACAGCACCAACACCACAGTGCACTGCACTAACACAGATGCCTTTACACCTGAGTCAGCCGATGGTAGCTGCTTTATCCCACGATTCACAGTGTCTCGACCCCTTCTGGGGATGCGGACAACAGGCCCTTCACATCGGCAGTGTCAACAACAGCTGCTACCATACTTGACTCTGCTGGTAAAAATGAAATAAAAAACACGAAAGAGGTAAATCAGTAGCGAAGTATGTGTTGATATATTCTAAGTCAGTCAGTAACAAGTAAAAACATTACAGCAACTGTGTGTTGCATACCGTAATTGAACTCTCTAATCAGGCATCGCTCTTGCAGAGCGAATGACAGTGGCATCGTCCGCGGCCTACAGCGGACATGTAGCAGATAGGTACTTGGCGCCATGCACACTATTACGTACACCTTACCCACTTGCCACCAAGAGGGAATAAATCGCCAAATGGTGAGACTGGCATGCTCTGAATTAAGAATCTCGACCCTCTCAGTGGGGGCAAGCACTGAGTGGTGTCCATTATTTATTCTGAGCAGCCGGAAACTAACCCGAACCCCCTTGGCCACCTCTCTACGGGACTTCGCTACCCCATCCAGCGAGAATCAACGGGACGTATGGCGATAAAATACTTTGACATAAATCACGCATCCACGAGTGCTCTTGTGACCACTTGTACCTCCGCAGTCACTTACACAACCTGGCTGACACCAGACTGAGGTGAACACTACCAGGAACACGACAGAAAGTGCAGCCTTGCCATCATGAACTACATGACTCAAGAGACAGTCTTTCTTCATTCACCTCAAGAAGTAATTCTTGGGGGTGAATAAAAAGCGGTTAGCACAGTGTGCCCATGAATGCCATAGCCTTTTCTCTAGACTAACTATGTAGTTATAATAGATTTTGTGAACTTTNCGAGTGCTCTTGTGACCACTTGTACCTCCGCAGTCACTTACACAACCTGGCTGACACCAGACTGAGGTGAACACTCTACCAGGAACACGACAGAAAGTGCAGCCTTGCCATCATGAACTACATGACTCAAGAGACAGTCTTTCTTCATTCACCTCAAGAAGTAATTCTTGGGGGTGAATAAAAAGCGGTCTAGCACAGTGTGCCCATGAATGCCATAGCCTTTTCTCTAGACTAACTATGTAGTTATAATAGATTTTGTGAACTTTNTAGCACAGTGTGCCCATGAATGCCATAGCCTTTTCTCTAGACTAACTATGTAGTTATAATAGATTTTGTGAACTTTCACCGGAACTTAATGAAACTAGTTAATTCTTGCATTCAGGAACAGTGTCATCCCAAACCCCACCATCTCATGTGCTGGAGAGTTACCCCTATCCCTATCACGTTATTGTGTATTAAGGGCTACGCACATATTTATGTCTGTATAGGCAGGTAAAATGCCATAACTGTTATGTCTATGTAATTACCTTGAAATGGGGAGTAGCACATACATAAATTCACCAAAGATCATTCTTGTGTGCATTTATTTCATGTCTGGTTGCTTCATGACCATATCAGGAAAAGCACCCTCATGGAGCCTAACCTCTTAATTTACCACTTTACATGACATAAAAAAAAGTGATGTGCCAAATGGATTAATGTTCGACATGACAGCCTCACCTAGTGCCAAGCTCACAGAGCGTCAGTTGCCCCGAAATTAAGCCTGTGCCAAGCTCACCGTTTGTGATCCTCACCATGTGTCAACTGCACCGCAGTGTCAGTCTCACCGAGTGCCATCTTCAGANCCAAGCTCACCGTTTGTGATCCTCACCATGTGTCAACTGCACCGCAGTGTCAGTCTCACCGAGTGCCATCTTCAGTGTGTGTCATCTGCTCAAAGTGCCAACTTCATCGTTTGTCAACTGCACTGTAGTGCCAGTCTCACCGAGTGCCATCTACACTGCTGTGCCATCCTCTCCGCACGACATTTTCTCCGAATGCCAAGCTCACCTATGGTCATCTGCTCCGCACTAAACTCTTCATGTGTGCTTTTCCGTCCATTCATCAATGTGTAACATACACATAGCTTTTGTTATTTCGATTTGTAACTGTTGTAGGTGTAGAGTGTATCCCTTGTTAGGCCAAGTTACCCATTTTTTTTTAAATTTTATGTTGAAAATAATAAATATATGTTTTAAGATTGTAAAAGCTTGCGTCTAAACATAAAATTATTTCAGTAATAACGGCTACTACGATGGCTGCAATTTTTGTAAGTATTTTATAATTTTTAAATTAATTTAACGTAAATGAAATATTTTGATCCACAATAATAAAGAAACATATCTCTGTCGGAGACGGGAAACAGGCCATTTCAACTTGTGAAACATTGTAAGAGTACCTATATGCCAGTCATATTCCTTAATGTATACGAAAACTATGTATATATAAAGGCGTTTTCTTTTTCCGCACTACACAGTTTAGTGACATAAATTAGCAGTAATATGTGCATCAGAACGAATACATATTTTTGTTGTTGTGTATGCATGTTTCACTCAAGGACTGTATATCTACATGTACTCCAGAGACTCAACTCCCTGAGCAACGGTTAAAAAAAAGGAAGAAAGAAAATCTTTTCATGTATAGAATAATATTTAGTAATATATTGTAATATTCATTAATTAAAGGAAACTGCCCACTTAACACTGATTTCAGTGTTTAATAATGAACAACAGGTTATGGGGCCAAGGCTGTGTATACAATATAATATCCTGAAATTAAAAAGGAGATTGAGGGAAACTGCAGTTGTTCGAGTCTTCACAAAAGGTTAAGTAAAAAAATATCTTTAAGAATTGTTTTGCGGCATGAATCAAAATAATTTTCGCTCTGAGCCCTTAAAATGAGACAATTATAACACTTGGAGAATACAGGCTAAAGATCTCTTTATGAAAAATTAACTTTTGGGGGTATATTTCTGGTACCATAAAACCACCCATTTATAAGGATGAATTAGAGAAATGGCAAAAGTGTGACATAGAAGCGAAATCTGACTTAATACTGCTAGTATCAGCAAATGAACTGAAATAAAAAACTGCACCTCTTCTAAATATATTTGGAATACTGTGCGAAAAGACAAGAAAACTAACCCAAGAAACATAATATTATGTTATAATATTAATATTATGTATATATATTATGTATATATATAATATTATGTATATATATATATGATAACAAATCTGAAATGTAAAATAATTACAGGTAACTAAGCAGCAAATCAATGTGTTTAACATATTTAGTATTAAATTTGTGAACCAATTATCTGTGAAGATATAAAAGTGGCATCGGAAGTAAGGATTATTCAAAATATAAAGTGAGTATTACTTAATATTAGTGTGTCACTGCCGGCTACAATGAAAGTTCTACCAGAGCTACTTCAATCACTTACCAACATTCTTGTTAGTACACTTAAATCATCTATAGGGAATGTAACAAACAGCGATGACACTTCTACATCACCATCAACTAGAATGCAAACAAAGCCACTTCCATTCGTATTCGGTGAGTATCGTTCATCAGAATCCTCTAAAGTTGAGAATTATTCTCAGCATTTTGATTCGGTGCTCCAGTTAGGCAAAATACCCAAAGAACAATATTATAGTTATGCTCGTGTTTATATGGGTAAAGAACTAAACAGTGCTTTAAAGTTTCTAGTCAGCCCGAGCTTGCCAGATCAACTTACTTATGTCGAAATAAAACCGCACCTATCGTCCATTTTGACAGACCCAGAAACAAATATGTAGAAAGTATTAAATTCTGGCTTATTACACAAGAAAATAATGAAACAGTAGATAATTTTGCTCTATGTCTAAGACAAGGAGCCTCTCACTGTGAATATGGCAACTTCATGGACAGAATGTTAACTGAACAACTTTTACATGGTCTCAATTTTCGTGAGATGTACAATGTGATTATAGCCAAGAATCCATCCACATTTACCGAATCATATGAGATAGCCCACACAATATAAGCAACACACTACACGACCAATGAAGTAGATACTGCTGGATCATCAGCCACATCAGAAGTAATGCATAAAATACAATATTTACCTCCACTAACTAAGAAAACAAAAAATACCACATATATGAGCTTCTTCCCATGATAAGCCTAAATGTTATGAAAAAGTTAAATATAACCAAACAACTCGTTACCTATGCAATTGTTGTGGAGGACAGTGTGCTCATGACCAATGCCNGAAAAAGTTAAATATAACCAAACAACTCGTTACCTATGCAATTGTTGTGGAGGACAGTGTGCTCATGACCAATGCCCATTTCACAGCTGCATATGCTATAACTGTGGCAAGATGACCCACACCGCCAAGGTCTGCCTAACATAGACACTTTATAACAATTCAGTAAAGCCCTAGACATCAACACAGTGAAACACTTAGGTAAGAATATGCTTACTGTGCAGATCGATGGAAAAAATATAGAGATAGAGTTATACTCAGGTGCACCTTGTGGTATAGTTAGTGAGAAAACTTTGTGTGTCATAAAACCAACATTCTCCCTTCACAACACAAATAGACAGTTCGCAAGCTACAGCGGTTACCTCATCAATTGTATAGGCAGTTTACAAGTCAATGCCACAATAGGACAGACAACACATTGACTCAACCTTTAATAATTTTCTGCTCCTAAGGAAGTTCTCTTAATAACTACCACCATTCCATATCTGAACCTCCAACAGATAACCCAAATCAATCAGTTGTTACCCCACTATGATGATGTTTTCAGTGAGGTAGCCGGCAAATTAACTGGACTACCTGGTACAGTGCACCTGAAGCCAGTATCAAAACCTATCTTCACTCGTGCATGTGAGGTACCACTAGCACTACACAAAGCCTATGCCAATGAGATAGATGACAAGATCGCATCAGGTTTCTATTATGAGAGTGTTGAACTTTCGGAATAAGCCTTGCCAACAANAATGAGATAGATGACAAGATCGCATCAGGTTTCTATTATGAGAGTGTTGAACTTTCGGAATAAGCCTTGCCAACACATGTTGTAACCAAGAAAAATTTAAAAATTCGTATTACGGGCAACTACAAACCTACAATTAACTTCTGCATGATCATAGACGAATACCAAATTCCAAATCCCGAGAACATAGTCATCCATATTAAAGGAGCTTTTACTTTCTCTCATTTGGACATCACAGATGCATACCCACATCTGCCTATCTATGAAATATTTCGACACGTACTGACACTCAACACCCCTATACATGAATTGATTCGACCAACACATGCAGTATATGGTGCTNAAAAATTCGTATTACGGGCAACTACAAACCTACAATTAACTTCTGCATGATCATAGACGAATACCAAATTCCAAAGCCCGAGAACATAGTCATCCATATTAAAGGAGCTTTTACTTTCTCTCATTTGGACATCACAGATGCATACCCACATCTGCCTATCTATGGAATATTTCGACACGTACTGACACTCAACACCCCTATACATGAATTGATTCGACCAACACATGCAGTATATGGTGCTNAATATTTCGACACGTACTGACACTCAACACCCCTATACATGAATTGATTCGACCAACACATGCAGTATATGGTGCTGCAAATATACCTACGATTTGACAGTGCCGTTTGGAAGCTGTCCTACATAACATTCCCAATGTACTGAATTTCTATGTTGATGTGCTAGTTTTTGCAGATATTTTTGAAAGTATTATTTCAACTCTGGAAACAAAATAGGAGAGAATAATGTCTCATGGCCTGCAACTTAACCGTGCAAAATGTTTCTTCGCTTCAACTTCTGTCAAGTTCCTAGGACACAAGATAGATGCCCAAGGCTTGTACAAATCAGACAAACACACAGAGGCAATTCGAGATGAGTCAAAATCCTCAACACCTAAATACTTAGTTATTTTGGGGTAAAACTACTTATAATTACTTATTCCAAAAGTATCTACAAAGAACCAACCGCTTCGAAATATTCTGCACACAGAACCATTCAAATGGACACCAGATGCAGAAGTAGCATATTATGATATCAAGGGTGCTTTAATTTCTCCACAGGTACTGGTGCCAATGATCCATCACTCCCTTTACTTCTAGCAGTGGTTTGAAGTAAGACAGGTTTAGACTCTGTCCTATCACATCGACTGTCAAATGGACAGGAACGCCCGGTCGCCTATGCCAGTCTCACCATGAGTGCTACTGAGAAACGTTATCTACAAATCGACAAAGAAGCTTTAACCAAAATGTGGGCTGTTAAGAAGTTCTTCCATGATTTGTATGCTCGTCACTTTATGCTTATTACAGATCATAAACCGTAGACACAAATTTTACATTTAGAGAAATCACTTCCAGTGCTTTGCATTAGTCGAATGGAAAATTATGGAAACTACCTTTCAAACTTTGATTACGACATTTTTTTAAAGCCAATTAAATCAAATGCGAATGCTGANAAAATTATGGAAACTACCTTTCAAACTTTGATTACGACATTTTTTTAAAGCCAATTAAATCAAATGCGAATGCTGATTACTGCTCCCGTGCACCACTTCCAACAACTGTTATTACTGTCATCAATTTTACTACAGAAGAAGGAGAAGTAATANTTACTGCTCCCGTGCACCACTTCCAACAACTGTTATTACTGTCATCAATTTTACTACAGAAGAAGGAGAAGTAATAGAGTATGATGCAATTTACCACTTTGTCCTTTGCCAGATTAAACAGCTACCAGTTCGAGCCGAGGTCATGGCTCGAGAAACACGAAAAGATCATCACTTACGCAAAATAGTTAAACTGCTGGAGTAGGGTCGAACTCTCGCATGTTCTGGATTCAAGGCACAAGAAGTAAACTGCAATCTAGCTGCAAACGGTTTGCTCTATGACCATTGAATCGTCGAACCATCCACACAGCAACAACCGACCCTCAATGACCTACAATCAGCACGGGTAGGTATTGTGAAGTTGAAAGTCATACCTCGATATATTGTTTACTGGCTAGGTATTGATTAAGACATCGAGCGCATCGCAAATTCTTGTAACGAGTGTGCCAAATACTCCCATGCTCGATCCAAATTTCATGATCATCACTGGGAGTATCCCAAGGGACCATGGGAATTCATACACATCGACTATGCAGATCCCATAGCTGGCAAGACACTGCTTATCATAGTCGATGCATAAAGTAAATGGCTTGAGATTAAAACCAGTAGATCCATGACCACTTCCTAAACAATTGCAATCCTGGATGAATTGTTTGCAACTTATGGTGTTCCTATCATCATTNTAGATCCATGACCACTTCCTAAACAATTGCAATCCTGGATGAATTGTTTGCAACTTATGGTGTTCCTATCATCATAGATTCTGATAATGTTACACAGTTCTCTTCTGCAGAGTTCAAAATGTTTCTACATGTCAGTGGTGTTAAATACCATAAGCGTATAGCTCCATACCATCCCTCCACCAATGGACAAGCTTAACGGTATGTACAGACAGTTAAGTTTGCTCTCAGCACAAAGTTACCACATAGGATTCTTTAAAGCAGAACCTGAACGAGTTTCTACAGCAGTATCGGAAGGTACCGCATGCTACTACCGGGCATTCACCTGCACAGCTGTTCTTGGGACGAAAAATACCTACATTTCTCGATTTTTCCCAACCGACATGTACACCAAAATTGTGGAGAAACAAGGTAAATTCATTTCGCACTTTAGAAACTGCAACCCACGTGTTGACAAATTGATTCCAGGAACAATATTAAAACGCCTCAGAGACCTTCACTATGATATCGACTATTGTCGAAAATGCTTCAAACCACATGTCGATCAAATCAGAGCTCGCAGAGCATAGGAATCCTCCCACCAACCTGCTCCATCTGTTCAACGAAATGTTCAGAATAACAATGTTACTGAGCCCCCACGAAGAATACTTTTCTACCCTCGTTCGAATACCACAGAAAGTTCATCATCTGAAGCATCCAACAATACATTCCAGCCAAATGCATTTTCTATAATGACACCGAAGACTTATACTCCCGTAAGTCTAGAAAGAAACCATTATCAGTATCCAGAAACTGGGACTATCCTGCGTCGATCATCATGCCGACATTTTCCACCAAATATATACTCGCCAAATTAAATATGTTGTTCAGAGGTCCCTACATTTATAATTTTTTTTAACTCCCTAAGGGTGAAAAAAGGGGGGGGGGATGTTATGTATGAAAATACATGGATAACGAACCCAAGAAACATAATGTTATGTTTATATCTCTGATAAAAAAACAAAATTTGAACTGTAAAATAATTACAGATAATAAAGGATCAAATAAATGTGTTTCACATATTTATTATTAATTTTATGAACCAATTATCTGTTTATCTGTGAAGATATATAAAACACACTTTAAATGAATTTCCAAAGTAAAGACCCAGTCAAAAAAGGTTTCGTAACACAAATAGTATTTTAAAAATTCAGTGCTATAACTGCAAACAATTTGGGGACAAGGCTATTGGATGGAGGGCAAAAGAATATGAGAAAAAAAAAAGAAACTTAAATGGAAAATAAAAGTGTTTATCATCTGATGCCTCTGATAACACAGGTAATTTAGTTTGGTGCTTAGACAGTGGGGGCAGCGTGAACCTCCTTTACATGGATACAGATAGCCTAGTAATGGAGATCACCTATCCTGACTTTTACAGTGAACTCGCCTCAGACCCGGCGCTCATGTCGGAGTTCGACACCAGCAGCTACCCGACCACTCATCCCTGTTACTNAAAAAAAAGAAACTTAAATGGAAAATAAAAGTGTTTATCATCTGATGCCTCTGATAACACAGGTAATTTAGTTTGGTGCTTAGACAGTGGGGGCAGCGTGAACCTCCTTTACATGGATACAGATAGCCTAGTAATGGAGATCACCTATCCTGACTTTTACAGTGAACTCGCCTCAGACCCGGCGCTCATGTCGGAGTTCGACACCAGCAGCTACCCGACCACTCATCCCTGTTACTCGTCTACCAATTCTAAGGTGATTGGGAAGTTTAAGGATGAGTGTGCGAGTAACGATATGGTTGAGTTTGTCGGTTTGAGAGCAAAACTGTACATGTACCGCTGCCTGGATATGGTAGTGAAACACGCGAAGGGGATACAGAGGTGCGTAGTTTAAAAGACGATAACGTTTGGCGATTATCGGCGCATCCTTTTGGCCTAGCGCTGCATGCGAGTGCAGGTCGCTAGTATTAGGTCGTACCACCACGAAGTTTACATGGAGCAAACAAACAAACTGGCTCTTTCGTGGATGGACGACAAAACGAAAGTCCTGGATGATGCCATACATACCGTCCCCTATGGTTATAAGACCTAATAAGGAAACAGCTCTGGGTCAGGCCTGCATAGTTATGTATGTCACCGGAGAGAGTGCTTTTCTCCCGGCATGTACTGGAGCACATACAAGCGCCGTCGTATTCCACTTGTAACGTACATTGTCGAGGGTAGCCATATTTATATATCTCGATAAGCATATTGTAGTGCGTGGAAGTGTGTTGCANTGTAACGTACATTGTCGAGGGTAGCCATATTTATATATCTCGATAAGCATATTGTAGTGCGTGGAAGTGTGTTGCAGGCTTGTCAGGTATGCTGACTGATAGTCTACTGTAGCTCGTTCAAGAGGCAAGTTCCTAACATTGTTAGGTAAATTNGGCTTGTCAGGTATGCTGACTGATAGTCTACTGTAGCTCGTTCAAGAGGCAAGTTCCTAACATTGTTAGGTAAATTATCAGTTTTTTATTTCCTGCAGTATACTGGAGCCCTTGCAAGACCGGAAGGCTTGCCCGGTATACTATTTGTTGGCCAGCGCAGTCTGATTCAGTGTACTGTAGCTCATGCAAGAGTTGCAATCTTCTCCTTGCCAGGTATACTGAGTGGTAACAGCTGGAGCGAATGCAAGCGCTCATCTTACTTGCCAGTGCATGTTACCAGCACGTCCTGTACAGGTTTTTTTCTCGGAGGTATACTGAAGCACATGCAAGTAGTAGTTTTGCCAAGTATACCACTCATGCGTTCNCTTGCCAGGTATGCCAATCATGTGTTCCTTTTTCCCACATATATTTCATGCTAATGTTACGTATAGGTGCACGTTTTCAGCTCGACGTGCATTTGCAAGTATTCTGTAACTCATGCTACTTTCATGTATGTATCTGTTTTGTGTGGGTTTCAATCACACACACTCACTGTCCCTAACTGCTTATTCAAATTCGTACCACACATGTGTGTGTAGAGTCATAGTCGGCAACTGCTTGTCAAGCGTATGTGCGTTGTTCCCCTTTTCTGTATCGTATGCTATATTATAGCATTCTACTTTATATGATTTGTCATGTTTATGTGTGGTTTCCAACCATACCACATTTGGCTATTCTCTCTTGTTTTTTTCATCCCACCATCGCACTGTGTGTTGGCATCACCCACTGTGTCGTTGGTATCACACTGTAGTGCCCGCCCGTATTTTTTTATATTCTGTATTCTGTTTTCCCATTGTTGAAGCGTTCGCTTTATTTGTCGTCTCCTGCTGCTTCGCAACCCACCTGTTCACTATACCTGTGATGTTACCAATATATATATGTATATGTATTGATAGTGTCGTAGGAATAGTGAGCAGCCCGGTTCCAAGTCCGGGGTCTGTCTGCATGGTTATGTCATGCAGATGGTAAGCGGGAGGACGAAGCAGCAACTGATAAGTGTGTATTAAATCAAATGTATTGATTATGCAAAAAGTTTTTAATAATTATTATTTTGTTCATGGTTCAATATGTAAACCTGAGAAAAATATTTTACGTTGGAAGATACTGGGCATTGAATCAAAATGTATTGATACTTCAAATTTATTTTACATATGTATAAGAATTAGATTTGTTCTCATCCATTATATAAACCTGAAAAAATATAATTTATGACTTTTAAATTTTTTTGATTATTATTTTTTTTACAGTGGAACATACTGTGTATTAAATCAAAATGTATTGATACTTTCAAGTGTTTAATAAATTCATTTTACACATGACATGTGTGCATTATTTCAAAGTATTGATACTTCCAATTCATTTTACATATAAAGAATCACATTTGCAATGATTTATTACAAGCAAAGAAAATTATTCCAAGTATATTATCACATATCTTTTTAAAATATGTTTGTACACCATTATACACTGAGGCGACAGAGGGTACCTCCTAATATCGTGTCGGACCTCCTTTTGCCCGGCGAAGTGCAGCAACTTGACGTGTCATGGACTCAACAAGTNATATCGTGTCGGACCTCCTTTTGCCCGGCGAAGTGCAGCAACTTGACGTGTCATGGACTCAACAAGTCGTTGGAAGTCCTCGGCAGAAATATTGAGCCATGCTGCCTCTATAGACGTCCATAATTGCGAAAGTGTTGCCGGTGCAGGAGTTTGTGCACGAACTGACTTTTCGATTATGTCCCATAAATGTTCGATGGGATTCATGTTGGGCGATCTTGGTGGCCAAATCATTCGCTGGAATTGTCGAGAATATTCTTCAAACCAATCGCGAACAGTTGTGGTCCGGTGACATGGCGCATTGTCATACATAAAAATGCCATCGTTGTTTGGGTACATGAAGTCCATGAATGGCTGCAAGTGGTCTCCAAGTAGCTGAACATAACCCTTTCCAGTCAATGATCGGTTCAGTGGGACCAGAGGACCCAGTCCATTCCATGTAAAAACAGCCCACACTATTATGGAGCCACCACCAGCTTGCACAGTTCCTTGCTGACAACTTGGGTCCATGGATTCGTGGGGCCTGCGCCACACTTGAACCCTACCATCAGCTCTTACAAACTGAAAGCGGGACTCATCTGACCAAGCCACGGTTTTCCAGTCGTATAGGGTCCAACCGATGTGGTCACGAACCCAGGAGAGGCNCGGGACTCATCTGACCAAGCCACGGTTTTCCAGTCGTATAGGGTCCAACCGATGTGGTCACGAACCCAGGAGAGGCGCTGCAGGCTATGTCGTGCTGTTAGTAAAGGCACTCGAGTCGGTCATCTGCTGGTATAGCCCAGTACAGCCAAAGATCGCCGCACTGTCCTAACGGACATGTCCGTAGTATGTCCCACATCGATTCCTGCGTTTATTTAANTATGTCCCACATCGATTCCTGCGTTTATTTAACGCAGTGTTGCTTGTCTGTTAACACTGACCATTCTGCGTACACGTCGTTGGTCTCGGTCATTAAGTGCAGGCGGTCGGCCACTGCATTGTCCATGGCGGGAGGTTATGCCTGAAATGAGGTATTCTCGGCACACTCTTGACACTGTGGATCTCAGAATGTTGAATTCCCTAACCATTTCACAAATGGAATGTCCCATGGGTCTAGCTCCAACTACCATTCCGCATTCAAAGTCTGTTAATTCCCGTCGTGCGGCCATAATCATNAATGTCCCATGGGTCTAGCTCCAACTACCATTCCGCATTCAAAGTCTGTTAATTCCCGTCGTGCGGCCATAATCATGTTAGAAACCTTTTCGCATGAATCACTTGACTACAAATGAAAGCCCAACCAATGCACTGCCCATTTATACATTTCTNGTTAGAAACCTTTTCGCATGAATCACTTGACTACAAATGAAAGCCCAACCAATGCACTGCCCATTTATACATTTCTTACGTGTTACCACTGCCATCTGTAAATTTGCATATTGCTATCCCATGACTTTTGTCACCTTAGTGCATATCTACTATCAGAAAACATTATTGTAACATCAGCAAGATACATTAGTCAAAGTATTGATATGTAAATTCATTTTACATATGAATAAAAATTAGTTTTGTTCTCATACATTATATAAAACCTGAGAAAATATTATTTAGTGATATCAAAGGATCAATTTATTATTATTATTTATATGGTGGAAGATACTGTATGTATCAATATGTATTGGTACTTCCAAACGGTTTAATAAAATNTATTATTATTATTTATATGGTGGAAGATACTGTATGTATCAATATGTATTGGTACTTCCAAACGGTTTAATAAAATATTTAATATGAAAAATACATAAACAAACCTGAGATAAATATTTTACGGTGGACGATACTGTGTATTCAATCAAATGTATTGGTACTTCCAAAGTGTTTAATAAATTTATTTGACATATGTAATGTGTGTATTATGTAATTTAAAGGTATTGATACATACATTTATTTTACATATGAATAATAATAATANACATATGTAATGTGTGTATTATGTAATTTAAAGGTATTGATACATACATTTATTTTACATATGAATAATAATAATAATTAGTTTTGTTCTCATACATTAGGTAAACCTGAGAAAATTTATTTTACTGTGGATGATACTGTGTATTAAATCGAATGTATTGATACTATAAAAAGGGTTTAGTAAAAAAATTTACGTATGACATATGTGTGAATTAAATGAAATGTATTGATACTTCCAATTCACTTTACATGTGAATAATACATATATAACCTGAGAAAATATTATTTGGTGATATCAAAGAATACATTTTTTATTATTATTATTTTACGGTGGAAGATACTGGGTATTAAATCAATATGTATTGATACTTCCAAACTGTTTAATAAAAATTTAATATGAATAATACATATACAAATCTGAGATAAATATTTTACGGTGGAAGATACTGTGTATTAAATCGAATGTATTGATACTATAAAAATTGTTTAGTAAAATCATTTACATATGACATGTGTGTATTAAATCAAATGTATTGATACATAAATCATTTTATATATCAATAATACATATACAAACCTGAGATATATATTATTTGGTGCTATCAAAGAATCGATTTGATAATAATAATCAGATACTTAAAAAAATAACTACCTTCAATGCCAGCAGCCTTGGGCGATTTAATGGCAAGGCAGCTTCGTCGTGACAGGAAGCCATAGCCTCAGGATATGTAGGAAAAAGAAAAAAATGGCCACCATTTAATGTTAGGTAATTTTTTTTTTTAAGTTTTGAAAGGTTAAATATAATGTTTTAAAGTTTTGAAATGTTAAATAATTTTTTTAAGTTTTGAAATGTTAATTATTTAACTTTAAAAGATAAAAAAAAGAATTTGAAAAAATTAAATTTTGAAAATAATTTTTGAAAAATTTATATGAAGAAAATTTTCAAAAACAAAATGACTGCCATTGCAATGGTACGACAGCACAGGTGGTAACCGCACTGGCTGCCAAGATGGCCGCCATAGCAATGGAATGCAAGAGCATGCTGTTGACGTTTTCATAACAAGGTTCGGCGGATCCCCGATCCCTGTCCCGAAACTGCATTCGAATGCCCTATTTCTAACTACTAAGGTCACATACTTTAATGCTTTTTACTATGTCCTACATGCAAAATAATGCGTTACTGAACCCTAACTCTGTCATTACATAAACTGGTCAAATAAAAGTATAAGTTGTATATGAACCCAAAAATTAAAGATAAATTAATTGCATGTAAGGTGCTACTGCTACTGAAGTTTATACGTGTTCGGTACCGTGTGTTCGGTACCGTAGAAATAAATGCATTTCACGCAAATTCTGCAAAACCTGGCGCTACCATGAATTGTCTCCATTATTTGAAACCGTGGCATTTTCCGTTATGAGTAAAAGTCTTAATCAAATTTCGCGCCCCGAACATAAGGTTTTCATATTACTTATGCATATTATTTTAAATCTTGCGAACCAAATTTTATATTTGAAGTGAATAACTATACGGTTAAGACTTAATTTCTGAATAAATTTTATTAACAATTATCTTACTGTTCGACAAAGTGGTTCGCAATAATTAGTAATTGTAATCCAAAAGTGCTGCATCAATTACCATTCTAAATAAATATTTTGCTTTTCAATAAGGCATTTAAATCCACTAGTTAAGTTCACTACATCACCTACGATACCAGACAGAAGTAAAATACAAACGTATTTCTTCAGTTCTTCAAAAACTAATACATAGTTGTTGCGCCCATGTTTACTTAAAACATACATTTAAATTCGGTTTTAATTTAACGCCCTACTGCTACGTTAATTTTTGTGATATTTTTGTATTATGTTTATCAAGCGCATGGATGTTTTGAAGAATAGTATAACATAATACAAAACAATTAATTACACTCTTATGTTTATCTGCTGCATACCTACAGCGACATGGACGTTATTCTCAAAATATTACGAACTCGCTTGTTACTAACGTAATATTTTAAAATACTGTACTTCTAAACACATTGCGTATTGTGGTGTTGATCTTGTCTTTCCTTCTGCACGCATTCGCCCACAGCGCACAAATATTGTAGTTTTTAGGAAAACGAAANTGGTGTTGATCTTGTCTTTCCTTCTGCACGCATTCGCCCACAGCGCACAAATATTGTAGTTTTTAGGAAAACGAAAATATCCAACATTTGTCTCTTTTGTCTTTTTGTAGTGGTTTGTAAATCCTTACAGAGCACAGTTCGAGATTTCAAACACGGACAAGGAAGCACCACTGGCACTTGCGAGGATGTCTTTCACTCAATAGCCCCTGGCAACCGCGACGTCGGGGACAGCTCGGAAACGAGGGCTCGGCAGTCCGCATAACATCAGAGGGTGGGTCGGGGAACCGCCTGCCTCCGCGAGAGCTTACCTTGTTGGTGGGGAAGCGTGAACCTTCCCCTACTCGAGCCGCACAAATGGGAAGGAAAACTCCCCCTTCTCCTGTTGCTCCGCTTGAAACAGTATCTCTCAGACATCATTTACAGTGAAGATTTTAGCCGCAAGCTGTAAGAAAACACNTGTTGCTCCGCTTGAAACAGTATCTCTCAGACATCATTTACAGTGAAGATTTTAGCCGCAAGCTGTAAGAAAACATGCTGCCTTTTGTAGTTTAATGCTGTAAAAGTACGATATTTTGGTACGTGACTTTTCACTGTGAAATGTTCTATACATGTACTGTTCAGTTTTTCACGCAAAATTANGTACGATATTTTGGTACGTGACTTTTCACTGTGAAATGTTCTATACATGTACTGTTCAGTTTTTCACGCAAAATTAAAAGAGATTTGTGAAATAATACGTAAAGTCGGCCAAGTTGAAGCCATGGTTTTGCATATAAGTCATCATAGTGACACAAAACCAATCCAATAGACGGGTAGACTGCACTTTCATTTCGCGAATAAAATAAATCGCAGCTTTCTAGCTTTGTTTTTTCACTTCAAGAAAGTGAAAATGAAAACATGCTACAGATTCAGTTATTACATGGGTGTACACTATCCTCTGAAACTATAACACACAAATTCACTGGTTGTGGTACTGTATACGGTTTTATGAATTTTAGCAAAGTCTGGTCAGTTTATTACAGTCAACTCCCGATTTTCCGGCGTAATGACTGGTTAAGTGTTCACGGATAACCGATTTCAAGGTTAAAGCGATTGCTTGATTTAGGGGGGCGGAGGGGGGGGGGAGGAATATTTACTTTAGGCCTACATACTGTACACGTAGGCTATGTAAACAAACAATATAGTCATAGAAGAATTCAATTTTTGACAGACAGTGTGTGGCAACGTCATAAATGATATTAACAACATCAAATACACAAAATTCTGTATCAACTGATGTGGGAATGATTGTAATAAAATTTCATGTTTGCTATTTTGACAGCCTACATTAGCACAATTGAAATCACAGAAATATGCGGGCAGGAAGATAGACAAAATGTCTATGTATTTTATTTTATATCGTTACAATACAGCTGTTATTAGTGTAACAAATTAAACTTCGTTCTAGAATAATGTGTAGGTGTTTAAACGAAATGGAACACCGTATGCGATAGTTTAGTNGTAACAAATTAAACTTCGTTCTAGAATAATGTGTAGGTGTTTAAACGAAATGGAACACCGTATGCGATAGTTTAGTTTCGTTTATATCTTCATCGTAGGCTTGCTTGCTAGTGCTTGCTGCTAACGTCGCCATGTGCATGCTTCATATTAATTGAAGAGGCCAGACATCTATCGCAGAGTATTTTTAAAATATTTCTACATTAATTTGACGTAATATATTTCTGACCCGAGTTGAGAGATTATAAATTCACTTTTAAAAGTACGTGATAGATACACTTATACGACACAGCATCAAAATAGGCGACCGTGTTGCCATCTGTCGGCCAGTGCGCAGCACGCTTCGGAAACCACGCCCCCATGAAATGACACGTTTTTCATGTATAAATGCAAATATGCGAACGAATTCTCATAAAATAAAATTTTCCGCGAGCTCTTTAAAAATTTTAACGTAACATATTTCCGTGTGAAGCGATTCTGCTTGCTAATAATTTGGATTCGGCCTGCAATCGCCAAGCGTTTCTGAGGCCGGTTTGCCATTTTTATTTGTGTTGACTCCCATCCCACTAGGACAACAAAGTGAAAATGAATGCTATGTATTTATTAAAACCACGCGTGACATGTTGTTTGCGTAGGAGTCATTCTTGCGGCAAATAATATTCATGCTAATGTGATATTTTGTCATCTGGTCGTACTCAGTACCACAGTTAATTTATAAATAGCCTCTGAATGTACGAACGACTGTAAATTACAAGATTTCGCCTCTTTTGACGAGCAGATGCCAGTTATAATAGTGAAATAAATTATTATTACAAATAAAAATGTTCTATCTGACAATTTACCTGAATTCCTAATACTTCCAAGTTTCANGTTTGCGTAGGAGTCATTCTTGCGGCAAATAATATTCATGCTAATGTGATATTTTGTCATCTGGTCGTACTCAGTGCCACAGTTAATATATAAATAGCCTCTGAATGTACGAACGACTGTAAACTACAAGATTTCGCCTCTTTTGACGAGCAGATGCCAGTTTTAATCGTGAAATAAATTATTATTACAAATAAAAATGTTCTATCTGACAATTTACCTGAATTCCTAATACTTCCAAGTTTCACACATATTCACTGTTAAAAACGTGTGTAATTATAGTACCTAATCACTTTTAATATAAAAATTCAGTACCGCATCACTCGACTGCAGCCAAGTAATTAACAGTGTGCGTGTGGTTATTAATACAAGCGGCGCGCGACTGGCGCCAGTTGTTCAATATTTGACTATGAAGTGGTGGCTCCACGGTTAAGCCGTCCCCGGTAAATCGGAAGTTGACTGAATTTTCTAATTGCTTATAACCAAGCACAGCTTTTGGTGGTAAGAATTACTGCAAATTTTTTTTATTAACTTTAAAAATTATTTTTTGATTTTTTTTTACATTTTTTGTAATATTTTATTTGCGTTNATTATTTTTTGATTTTTTTTTACATTTTTTGTAATATTTTATTTGCGTTAAAATTTTCTTTGTAATTCTACAAAGGAAGCTTAGTAGCCAATGTACATGCTTTAATATATTTAAGATAAACCGATACTTTGTCACTTAAACAATACCATAGGCCATCATTTTTCGACAAAATTTGTTATTACGATTGCATATTATAATAAATATAACGATGCNTTTTCTAATTGCTTATAACCAAGCACAGCTTTTGGTGGTAAGAATTACTGCAAATTTTTTTTATTAACTTTAAAATTATTTTTTGATTTTTTTTACATTTTTTGTAATATTTTATTTGCGTTAAAATTTTCTTTGTAATTCTACAAAGGAAGCTTAGTAGCCAATGTACATGCTTTAATATATTTAAGATAAACCGATACTTTGTCACGTAAACAATACCATAGGCCATCATTTTTCGACAAAATTTGTTATTACGATTGCATATTATAATAAATATAACGATGCATCGCATTTTTTCGCCCATCATGTGAACATTGTAAATATTTTATTTAAATTACAGAAATATAGTAGGTATATAGCGATAAATTATATTTTATTTAAGTGATTATTTTATTTTATCCATTCATCCAGCGGCTCGTTCGGCATATCTTGCTTGTGCAGAGAATAAAGAGCAAAATTAATTGGATAACTTATTTCTGCTTTAAAAAAGAAACATTTTATGTTTATTTCATGAGTCATATAAACCATGTGATTAATATTCATCCTTTGGTTTGCAATTCATAAATTGCGACTTAAGAAGTATGCATGAACGCTGACTGTACAGACGGAACTAAATCAACTGTTTTTACGATTTACTATTCACATGATAATTTTGAGTTCTAACCGACGAACACTCACAATAAGGGTGTCCTCTTTACATTTTGTTAATAAATAAACATATGATATTACTTAATAACACCAGCATTCAGTTGCATCTTTTATTCAAGAAGGAAATTTTCTGCAAGATACACTTATTATTGTGAATTAAATTCACAAATATAATGATAAACGTTTTGATAAATTGGCAGTTTAATAATTGAATGCATACTTATAACTAGAAATAACATTCTCCACCAACACATATTGCCATGTTCTGATTTGTTACTGCCATAAAATATACATTTACTTACTATTTAAAATAGAGCTATTTCTTTTAACGCTTAGGAAAAACCCAACAACGCACAAAGTGGTGTAACTAGTGACTTGCAGGACCGAAGCAAACTTTAATAGTGGCCCCCTTCCCTTATATTTTTATAAAATTACACTAATATATTACTGATATATAACTCAATAACATATATTCGATGAAAAAGCTTACTACCCCACATATTAGAAATACGCAACTCTAAATATAATTGATATGCAAATATTTACCACTTATTAAGAAGTTAATATTTTTATAAATATGTATCATTACCTTAAAACTCCCCCCAAATTTGACTTTGGCAAAGTTATCTATCATCACTCCTACGAAGTCTCCACAGCTTCCTAGCCAGACAGTTCAAAGAGTTTGAAGGAGAATATTCTACACTGGCGCTTAAATTTTCCATACTTAGGATTTGACATACCGAAGTTTGATATAACTTCACTAGAATGACTGAAACGAGATTGTTTTACTTGTTGTCCCACCGAGCACGCGAAAAAAAAATTACCCGAAACAAAACTTTTGGAACCACTTAATTATTCACCGTGAGAGAGTTCGTCATACTGCCGCCGCACTTTCAACGAGTCCAAAATATTAAAGCTAAATTAAGCATATACTTGGCATTATTGTTACCAGCGTGGACTCTCGCATCGGGCGTGGGCTCCTGTTATGCGCAGTGCTATTGTCTGCCTCATATAAGTTGGCGAGATTATGACCGTCATTGAGGGGTAACTTGACGTATACGAAATAAACAAAGTGCCATTTACAAAATCCTGTATCAGCTGATGCACGAACGAACAAAAGTTAATATTACGTTGGCTATTCTGAGAGCAGTGTCGACGCACATTAGACAAGCATAAAATACACGATAAGAAAGAGTTCCTACATTAATTAATACATTTTATCTTACGAGGTCACATAACCGTGGTTGTTAGTGTTACAAATTAAACGTTGTGATAAAGTAGTAATGTATAGGTGTTCAAAATAAATTCCACAATGAAACGATCCGTATCCAAATGAAGCGCAACTTCAAAACCTTTAACAGTTTTCACGTCGCAGGCCTACTGCTGCCATCAGTTGAGAAACTCATTCGGCCCAGGGAAACGCATTCGGCTCACAAAAGTGTAGCGCCATTCCATGCGCGCTATTTGTCTCTCTTCCGAAGCACTAACCAGCCAGAAAATGTAGATTTTTTTTTGTGTGAAATAACAAATTTACGAACATATCCAGTGGTTTTATTGTCCCGCGAGATCTCTATAATTTTTAAAGTAACATGTATTTTCTGTACAGGGATTTCGTTTAGTGGTAATTTCCTTTGGGCCAGTAATCGTTTACCACTCCATGTTGTTCTGCCGCCTGCGTTGCAAAGTCGTTAGTGGGTTGGCGAATGAAAGTTCGTTGTCAAGAAAATTCCCATAATTATTTTTATTTAAATTCTTAATGTATTAGCTGTAACGACCCGTGTGTGATAAGAACTACAATTAACCGTCTCGCAAATGTTAACCCAAATTCGCTGTCTCGGATAAATTAAAAAATAGTTGGCAAGTATTTAATTTTTTGCAAGATTATATATGTATTTTTACTTTTATAACCTACCAATTTTACAGACGGATGTCAGTCTATAAATACCTTAAAGTTTGTTTACCATTACAGTATAATGGCAAGTGAATTAGCTGACAGCGTGTTGATAAAAAAAAATACAACCTCCACTTGACGCACCAGCTGGTGGCGAAAGGATACATAAACGAAAAGTAAACATTGGCGCTACTTTCGTCAAACTGTCAAAATCTCGCCAACTTACACGAGACTGACTAGCGGGAGGGGCTGGCCCGATTCGACCTTCCTCTCCCCCAGGCATTCTGCTCCGTCACCCAGCAGCAAGGGGAATAACTGAAAGCCGACCTGGCTGGCATCACAACCCCTCTCCCACCTGCTGCAAGAGTCGACGACTTTAGAGTATGCGCAAGGACATTCTAGGAACTAGGACCCTCAGCACAATGCAGCATTTGGAGAAATCTCTCGGTTATGACTGACAACACTACAAATACCGCCACGGCTGGAGGATCGACAATCTTGTGGAAACTATTTGGCTGAAATACGATAATCGGGCTAAGTCAGGGGCGGGGAGGGACATCAGCGGAGAGTACAGACGACGATGGAAGTTGCTAGATGGCGACCGACAAGTGTTTTGTGCGGTGTGTGAACACCCGAAAGGGCGAGGTACACGAGTTGAAGGCTACTGTGCACGAGGGCGCTTGGAGATCTCTATAATAGTGCAGACTGGTGGGATCTAGACTGAAGTGACATGGGACTGTACGAACATATGCAAGCTGCTTACAACAACATCGTTTATTGTGTAGTGAGTGGATGCGAGAACCTTCCTTTCTCCAATCTAAAAGTACTCTGGTTTATGTATAATTTCCGATATATAGTATAATCCTACGACATTTCATTCATCTGCATTTTAAGCTATTTGCAAATAGAGCCATTATTAAAATGAAATAATAAAGGGCAGCCGCAGGGCTCAAAGTGTGCTATGTTTCGAATGACACCACAATATTTACAGTCCATATCTGAACAACTGATTGATATTATATTGCCAATTGTTATCTTCCAAGACGTATGGCTGTTCTACATAGCAGTTAAAAGCAAAATTATAAACGTCTTTAAAATTTTTATGAAAATTTATATTGTAAGTTACTGGATTCTCTGACCTGAGGAGGAAGGAGGGGTGAGGGCCCAATCACAGTTGTTTGCGCCGGTCCCCAAGAAACCTCTGGGCGGGCCTGCATGGTACTGTTTAAAGGTTACACACAGGGGAAAACTTTAGGCCTCATTCACATTCTCTCAATTTATGACTTCCTGGTATGGACCCTTATTACACAGAACACCTCAGCTATTATAAATATTTCAAAGAGAGTAATATTTATTTGCGTATGCATTCTGCGATTTTTTCTTTTTTGTCATAGTCTATAGAATAATAATTGTTATTTCGATGTTAGTGAATTATTTGTAAACGGGCAATATTTCATAAAATTATAACAAACAAAGAGTATAAATAAATTGAAAAGTTATGTGCAAATCATAAAATAAATAAATTATTTAATTAATAGGTATTGTAAAAGATTTATTTAAAGTATCACAAAATTAAACTTTTAAACATCTTTCGAGCCAGTGCATAACTTTCTGAGTTTCTGAGAACTGTGTTCACTTACATAATTACAAACACTTCGTCAGTCGTTCATACTGTAAAGAAATATCCATAGCTATTCATATTTATAATTAAAAAGTGAAATATGTTAATTGTGTATTGTATTAATCGGCTGTATAGATTTTTCCGTATTTTCTTGCTCAAGGACTATGTCATAAATAAAAAATATGTTACAGTGTTATATTGAGTGAATATTTAAAATTTAAAGCGATTATCAACAACTTAAAGTTATATACACAGTATGTCCCACTTATCTTGACCACTCAAAATAACTGCGTACCGAGGCTCAAAATGAAAAATGTTTTACACAATGAGTAGTTAGAGAAGGGACATTCGAACGCAGGCTCATGAAAGGGAGCAGAGAGCCCCGGAATGCAAGAGCAGGAGGAATACATCCGCAAGAGGTTTATTTCCCTTTTTCCCCTCAAAATGACTTATTTATCATACTAAACGCTACTTTTTCCCCAAAAAATTCCATTTTTCCCCTCAAAATTTCTCTAAGTTCCCTCCAAATATTATTTTTTCAAAATAATTTCAATGAGTTTCAATGATCCCACAATGTGGCTAATCGACTCCTTTTTGGCAATGAGGAGTCAAGGAGTGAGGAGTCACCCCACTACCATAATTCATGCTCTTGCATTCACAGCCTATGCTAACTTATAAGCATAGTTATCCATAATTCCCGAACCAGCCATTTTGGAAGCCAGTACATTCTAGAACATCCCATATCATGGCTGCGATTTTGTCAGCCAGTAATAAAAAAAGTTATGTAAAAAGTAATGTAAAAAATGCATTAATTTAAAAAAAAAAATANTTTAAAAAAATAATCAGCATCCATATTTGCAGTAAGTAAAAGTTGTTTTCAATGGCTGCCATTTTGTCAGCCAGTAATTANAAAAAAAAAAATAATCAGCATCCATATTTGCAGTAAGTAAAAGTTGTTTTCAATGGCTGCCATTTTGTCAGCCAGTAATTAAAAAAGATGTGTAAAAAGTTATGTAAAAAATTAATTTTTTTAAATTATCGGCGTCCATGTTTGTAGTAAGTACAAGTTGTTTTCAATGGCGGCCATTTTGACAGTAGGTAATTAAAAAAGTTATGTAAAAAGTAATGTAAAAAAATAATTAATTTTTTTAAATAATCGGCGTCCATGTTTGCTGTAAGTACAAGTTGTTTTCAATGGCGGCCATCTTGTCAGCCAGTAATTAAAAAGTTATGTCAAAAAATAGGTAAAATATTTTTTTTAAATTATCGGCGACCATGTTTGCAGTAAGTACAAGTTGGCAACCATTTTGTCAGCCAGTAAATTAAAACTTATGCAAAAAATGTATTAAAAATTATCGGTGGCTATATTGGTTGGTGCCACCCCTCCGTAGCGGCGGCCATGTCGACACCACCACAACCTCAGCAGAAGCAGCAGCCATGTTAGTGGCCATGTTTGCACTCAGTACAAGTTGGCGGCCATTTTTCCAGCCAGTTAATTAAAAAAAGTATAATTGTTTTAAATTATCGGCAGCCATATTGGATGCAGTGTCACCCCTTCGGCGTGACCCCTCTGTAGCGGCAGCCATGTTGCCACCACCACCACTGTCCCTCTAGCCTATAATCGTGCGAGGCTGCGCACATTGAGGATTTTTTTTAAAAAGTACTTGATTAGTAGCATAATTATAAATCATTAAACTTAATTTAATGCCAAGAGGAAAAAACTTGGAACTTAATCATGCCAATTTAATATCGCCCATAAGTGAATATTAAAAAAAAAATTGAAGGTTGATAAACTTGGCACATAAAAATAAATACCTGAAACGAACTTACAATGTAAGGTGCCGCCCCTCGTCCCACCATCTGCACGACATAACCATGCAGACGAACCCAAATTAAAACACCAAACGCAATACGTACACACATTGTATTTCGCAGTAAGCAAACTTAATTTAATACCAAGAGTAAAAAACTTGGAAAATCAATCATGACGATTTAATATCTGCCATAAGTAAATATATAAAAAAAAAATTGAAGATTAAGAAACTTGGCACATAAAAAAATACGTGAAACGAACTGACAATGTAAGGTGCCACCCCACCCCTCCATCTGCATGGCATAACCATGCAGACGGACCCAAATTAATTCAATTGAACTCAACACACACAGTATTTAAGAAAAAAGGATTGTTTTTTTATGAAAAATAAAAAGCATGACACAGCTTATTTAAGCCTTTTATTAAACACAATACGTACATACACACATTGTATTTCGCAGTAATCAATCTGATTTTAATGTCTAATGAACCTCGTCACGGGTTACATTTCAGGTAAAAAAAAAAGGCGTACAATGAATACACACTAACGAACCTCGTCACACATCACAACTGCCTTTCTCTTAAAATTCACCATTTCGATGACTTCGTGAAGGAGCCGGGATAGATGTATATCGATCGCAGTCTTCAGGCGGTCTGCATTGACAAACACTTGCACGCCTTGTTGTTGGTGCTTCCAAATGTCCCTGCTCGGCGTTGAAAGAATCTTGGCAGTAGGAAAAAATTTCAGTTGCAGCATAGACAGCTGAGTTACATCTGGAGGGTACGTACATTTGTATAGATGACCGCCACTCCAAAAAGAAATGAACGAAGCGTAATCTGTAATATTGCCAGAAGTGCTGCTTGCTTCACTGAGTAAGTTTGGAAATGCCTGTTTGAAAACATACGTTGAGCAACTCACTTGATTGTCGACGTCGGATGAGGACCCATTCGCCGCAGTGAAGATCTTGGCTTCGACGCGCATGGTGTAGGTTGTTAGCAGCTTCTGCGCAGCGGTGCCGCCGTTGGTGATGACAGTAGACGCTTCATCCAGTTTAAAAAAGTTGGCTTTAACACATTCATCGAAGTAGCTGACCAACCGCTCTTTAGAAGAAGTAAGGGGTAGTATTGCGGACGAAGCTAGGAACTCCAAGGCATGCATCCAATGTCCCAACGTCACATTTTTTGATGTTTGCACAATATGCTAATGCAGAAAAGAAACAATGTCAGTAATGTCCTCTCGTACTGCTATCGCGGTTGTGTGAACACGTGTCGTCAGCAGGTCTAGGCACTCCCACGAACCAATACTTCGTACGGCGCATGTTGACGAAATAATACCGAAAAACTGTAAAATAACAGCGTTCTTAATTACAATCTTCTTCTTCTCGGCCGCCTTCGCAGGGGAAGGTGAACGTGAGCGTTTCGTAACCGGAGATGTAGGTGGAGTAATGATCACCCCAACGTCAGACATATTATCACCAGTAGACATAACGCACGAAAATAGTACCAGCAACGTCTTCCTCGAGAACACAAAACCGAATACTAGCCCAATGCAAGGAATGTATATATGAGTACTCCCAAATTATGCTAGCATTCCCCCTCTGAGAACAAAAGCTAATTTGGGCTTAATTATAGGAGGCGACGGCCAGACACTGTTAAAAAAAACCAGTTATGATAAATGTGTTGGCGTGTTCTCACCCTCACCGCGAAGGAGGTCAGGCGTCCCCCTGGTATCGTCTTGAGACGTAAGTGATATAAATTATGTGTCGGCGCAGCAGAACGTCGTTAAAGGCGAAATGGGATTGATGTGTCGGGGTCAGTTTCGTTAACCTGTGACAAACAGACAGTGGCATTTAAGAACGCAGTTAAAGACGAAATATAGCATGTGAGTCACGCCATTTATTGTAATTTACGTCAGGCCAACACCAAAACTGACAGCTGGGCCGTCTTGAATCACCGGACGCACTAATTGATTTGATTTACGTTAATTTACATTTCGCTCGCCAATACAAGACTTGCAGTCTGAGTCACACAGCAATCGATTTAAATTATGGCCGTCTCCGAAGACGCCACAGCTGCCATGCCGTGAGTCACTCGCTAATTGATGTCAATTACAGGTCGCAACGCACCCCAAAAGGCGTAACTAACCGGCAAGTACAGAAAATCGATGCAGTAGGCAGCACAATGTCAGCCATGGAAAAACATTACCGATGTGGGAGCTCAAGTTGACGGTCTCAGCGCTAAAACTCGGCAGCCATGTTAATGACAAGACCGCACCGGGCACATTAACCACTAAGGTATAATCGAACCTTAGCGCAGTTAGTACGTTGGCTGTTACTGTGACGAAATAAAACTGTGAAAAATATCACTTCTCCTAACAGCACCGCCACACCAGTTCAGAGCGTTGAGCGTAGCGGTGATTGCGCACTTGATGCGCGTGACAGTGTTACCCTTATTGCTGCAGAGTTTCTGAGCCTCAAACGAGAAAATATCTCCAGGTAATGCGCCCGCCTGGAGTACTTGGAGCCTTTCTTGCGGGATAATGAATACACAAAATACTCTGGACTGTATTAATATTCATATTCGTGAGAATGAATTTCTTTCTGGCTGTTTATGCACATATTATGTAAGAAAATAAATTAACATATATTACTAACAGTAACGCTAAAACAGGAACAGATCGGATGGAAGAGGAGCAGAGGATGTTACAGCTTGAGAACCGACTCAAAGAAACAACAGGCCACAATTTCAAGAGGTTGCTAGAAATTGGCGGGCGAACGAAATGGACGTCTAGGAATATTTGATTAAGGGCACACCAACTATCCGTTTAATACAGACTTTTCCCGATTTGGAAAAAAATTGACAGTGAATATTTAATGGAAACTTATATTCGCCACAGTCTGTGAGTGGCGTCACACGAAATCTGCTGCGGATCTGTGACTTTCAAGTGTTTCTTTTGACGGAATAAAGGCATAAATAAATTTCTAACTATGCTGAACTATTACTGAAGCAGGTAGTGTAAATTTTCTGGAATTAAACTTGTTGTTGCTGCACAATTTATTAAGGTATAGGCTGATCACGGTAAACTGGGTACTTTTGAAAGCCCTGCTACTTACTTCTATGCCCATTGTGTATTATTCCGCTATATGTAAAATTAACATTGCTATGAGCCCCATCACTTTACTCATGCGTCGATCAAGTGAAACTGTGTAGTTATTAGATAAGTAAATATTTTACAACTTTGCTAATTATTACTCTTATGTACATAAAAAGCAATAGAAAATAATTTCAATTCATAAAATGTTTACCTGACACATATATTTCAACGTGAAAGATTGAAAGATTACTTTCCCTCCGACTTTTACCAACTTTACTAGGCGCATGCCAGTCAGTGTACGAGTTAAAATACATGCAAGTAGAGGCTGTAACATCCTACACAAAAGAGCGTGACACTAAAATAATTTTGGGGATGTAAAAATGCTATGCTGTACGCCCCTCCTACCTAAATTTAAGGGGGTATGTTCAATGTACCAATGTAAAATTTCACCCTACCCTCCTCCTGTTTCATGCACCCCTAATAACTCATAACTTAGGCTTCACTTTGTGGCTCCTATGAATAATCCTCATGTCTAGGAAAATGTTAATTTTAAATGTGACGAAATGATGCAACAGGTACAAGGAAACGACAATTACGCCAATAAATGGCAGTGCCACAGCTTTAAAATCTCGTAAAATAATATATATTATACACAATTCAAAACACAAACAATGAATAAAACCAAAATAAAAATGTTTTTGTATAGACCATACTCACGGCATTGGCATACTGTGCTCTCATTATATCATAGTAAAAGCGGTACATTAACGTTTTGGATATGCCAAGTACAGCAAACCATGCATAGATAGGCTTATTGAATATAATACGTTCATGTTCCAATTTTACCAGCAATAAGTATTCATCATATATTGTTATGCATTTGAAAGCCGGTTTAGCGATAAGCTTTGTTGCGGCGATCACAGCACGCAAGATCCATGAGTTTACCATACGTTGCATTGTTCATTAACTTATAAAAGTCTTTCTCAAATGCATTTGTCGCTGCCTGACGTTTCTCTGTTTAGAGATCAATATAAGGCTTCAACCATGACTTCTGATTGAATTGAAACACTCGTTGTATATTCTTCAACCCATGGCCTAATGCAAGCTTGAGATTAACATAATTGACACAGTGCGGGCATTTTTTTTTATATAAAGGAGGGCTCCATTCACTTCAACGACGCACCCGAAAATATATGTGCACAAACACGCACTTACCCAAACATGTTCATAATCCCTGCCATTTCGGTTACCATTCCCGAAATAAGNATTCAAAACACAAACAATGAATAAAACCAAAATAAAAATGTTTTTGTATAGACCATACTCACGGCATTGGCATACTGTGCTCTCATTATATCATAGTAAAAGCGGTACATTAACGTTTTGGATATGCCAAGTACAGCAAACCATGCATAGATAGGCTTATTAAATATAATACGTTCATGTTCCAATTTTACCAGCAATAAGTATTGATCATATATTGTTCTGCATTTGAAAGCCGGTTTAGCGATAAGCTTTGTTGCGGCGATAANCAGCAATAAGTATTGATCATATATTGTTATGCATTTGAAAGCCGGTTTAGCGATAAGCTTTGTTGCGGCGATAACAGCACGCAAGATCCATGAGTTTACCATACGTTGCATTGTTCATTAACTTATAAAAGTCTTTCTCAAATGCATTTGTCGCTGCCTGACGTTTCTCTGTTTAGAGATCAATATAAGGCTTCAACCATGACTTCTGATTGAATTGAAACACTCGTTGTATATTCTTCAACCCATGGCCTAATGCAAGCTTGAGATTAACATAATTGACACAGTGCGGGCATTTTTTTTTTATATAAAGGAGGGCTCCATTCACTTCAACGACGCACCCGAAAATATATGTGCACAAACACGCACTTACCCAAACATGTTCATAATCCCTGCCATTTCGGTTACCATTCCCGAAATAAGGCTCTACAACCTAATTGCCTTTCATCTCACACCAGATGTTAACTTTCCATTAAAGCTGATGGTCCACCTGTTGAATCCATCGTGGGTTCTCGACGGCTCAATAATGTATGCTCCTAGATTCAACTGAGTTGGAGAACGACGATTCATTGGTAAAAAGTACATCAGAAATAATTTTTGGGTTGGCGATAATTTGATGCTGTGCCCATTGACAGAAGACCTTTCAAACATGTATAACTTTTTATTGTAACTAATAGTATTAACTCTTCGTGCCAACGACTAAGATACATAATGAGGTGAAAAAACGCACTTCCCAAACTGATACATAGTGTGATTTAAGCAATATGATTTCCACTTGTAACATACGGGCACCAGTGGCACAGTGGTTAGCTCGCCATCCTCCCACCACANTTTAAGCAATATGATTTCCACTTGTAACATACGGGCACCAGTGGCACAGTGGTTAGCTCGCCATCCTCCCACCACGCCAATACGAGCTCAATACTAGCCGATGATGTCACAACTGACATTATCGTGTGGGAAAAATGACTGACGTTTCCGCTGGTAGGCGGGTGTTCTCAGAGAACTCCCTTTACCCTCNTGACATTATCGTGTGGGAAAAATGACTGACGTTTCCGCTGGTAGGCGGGTGTTCTCAGAGAACTCCCTTTACCCTCACACTTGCATTCTACTGTTGCTCCATCTTAGGGTTTCATTCCATGTCAGTCACCAGAGTATCTACAAAGCTTACCTCGACAGCTCTTCTCTCAGCAAGTGTTACCCTTCCACCCTGGATGAACCACTCATTCTGCATTTGTTCTGCTTGTTACACATCTGTGCAGAGATGTTAATTATTTAAAACTCAAATGAATTATTTTAAAATAGAAAGCATGTACCTTGTAAAAAAAAAGTATAAGTTGCTGAAATATACAATGGCTAGGGCGCGTTAGAAACCAGTGCTGATCAAAAACGGCGCAGATGTGATAAAAAGAGTTACATCATAATTACAATCCTGGTGCTTTTGAGCTGGTGGGACTAGGGGATGGTGCTGCTTCTGGGTGAAGGAAGTTAAGCTAGTGTTCCGTAAGAAACAAAATTAACTATTGAAAACTAAATGGTGAATAGAACAAATGGTGAAGGCCCGCGATGCGTGACCACCCCCGGCAAGCGCTAGAGAGCAACTAAATAAAATGACGGAGACTAGCCGAGAGCTTAGCCCAAAAGCACACGAGAAATGCTGAAAAATGCAAAACATTGCACTAAAACACACGACCCTACATTACAAAACAAGTAAACACTTATTAACTAAATTTAAGAAACAAATTACATGAAAATATAAAAATGTGTTGCCAGCAAATATATGACACGTTTCGGGGTGGTCACAGTGTCCTACAGATGAAATTAATGTCCGGATGGCGCCAGCTAACCAGTTAAGGGAATCCACTCGGGTTAGCACGAAACTCTTGAGGTGGGCCACGGTCGAAAAGCCCGGACTAAAGAACCCTGTGATGACTGACGTCAGNGGGTTAGCACGAAACTCTTGAGGTGGGCCACGGTCGAAAAGCCCGGACTAAAGAACCCTGTGATGACTGACGTCAGTAAGTAGATTCTGGAGCTTATACACACTCTCCTCTGTTCCAGTGCACAGACATAATACCCTTCAATACACAAAATACACACTGACTTATGTGACATAGGTAACCTGGGACGTAGTTGATGGTTATGAGGGCCCGTCGCCCCTAAGCTCCCCGTGAAGCGGGAATAAAGTTCACATACACATTGGNGGTTAGCACGAAACTCTTGAGGTGGGCCACGGTCGAAAAGCCCGGACTAAAGAACCCTGTGATGACTGACGTCAGCTAAGTAGATTCTGGAGCTTATACACACTCTCCTCTGTTCCAGTGCACAGACATAATACCCTTCAATACACAAAATACACACTGACTTATGTGACATAGGTAACCTGGCACGTAGTTGATGGTTATGAGGGCCCGTCGCCCCTAAGCTCCCCGTGAAGCGGGAATAAAGTTCACATACACATTGGGTTCAGAATACCAGTTGTATTAAAGAAATCCAAATGAGATGGTACACACAAAGTTAAGCGATCATACGGCACGAGGCCCCACACTGGCCCAAGCAGTTCTGCACAAAGGCGTTTCGCAGATGCTGAACAAAATTAAAGTTGAGATTATGTCGGAGGGGTGTGAGTCTACTCCGAAAGGAAGGCGAACTTGGGGGTGCACGAAGTATAAGAAAATGGTTCAGGTAAATTAAGTATATGGATGTGAAGTGATTGGCGTGCAAAAGTTGCTTTACCCCGTTACACGACCTGGCCTGATGCCCACTCTTCCCAGACCTGAAGAGGGGTTGGCAAGGCGATGGCAACGGTAGTGCTCCACCGCCCGCCAAAACATAAATGCCCCTGCAATAAATGAGATGAATGATATGCAACATATAACACTGATGAATACATTTCATTTTGCACTGTGTAAACCACTGTTGACGTTGACGTAAGAAAAATTGATAAAAACTACATTGCAATAATTTTTATAAGAAATTAAATTTGTTTCAGAAAGTCTTTCATCACCTGAAAAGAAAATACATGTACTCAACCTGTGTGGCTTTTCGGGGATATTACACATCTCATAAAATTTCTATTAAATTATTTTCTGGATAACGGAATACATCTTCCAAGCGAACATTTGTTAGAAAGGAGCCAAAAAAATTGGCATAGGCGTGCGTATGCAAATAACAGAGGTATGGAACCAATCAGAGTAACGCGATGCGGTNACGTAGTTGATGGTTATGAGGGCCCGTCGCCCCTAAGCTCCCCGTGAAGCGGGAATAAAGTTCACATACACATTGGGTTCAGAATACCAGTTGTATTAAAGAAATCCAAATGAGATGGTACACACAAAGTTAAGCGATCATACGGCACGAGGCCCCACACTGGCCCAAGCAGTTCTGCACAAAGGCGTTTCGCAGATGCTGAACAAAATTAAAGTTGAGATTATGTCGGAGGGGTGTGAGTCTACTCCGAAAGGAAGGCGAACTTGGGGGTGCACGAAGTATAAGAAAATGGTTCAGGTAAATTAAGTATATGGATGTGAAGTGATTGGCGTGCAAAAGTTGCTTTACCCCGTTACACGACCTGGCCTGATGCCCACTCTTCCCAGACCTGAAGAGGGGTTGGCAAGGCGATGGCAACGGTAGTGCTCCACCGCCCGCCAAAACATAAATGCCCCTGCAATAAATGAGATGAATGATATGCAACATATAACACTGATGAATACATTTCATTTTGCACTGTGTAAACCACTGTTGACGTTGACGTAAGAAAAATTGATAAAAACTACATTGCAATAATTTTTATAAGAAATTAAATTTGTTTCAGAAAGTCTTTCATCACCTGAAAAANATTGATAAAAACTACATTGCAATAATTTTTATAAGAAATTAAATTTGTTTCAGAAAGTCTTTCATCACCTGAAAAGAAAATACATGTACTCAACCTGTGTGGCTTTTCGGGGATATTACACATCTCATAAAATTTCTATTAAATTATTTTCTGGATAACGGAATACATCTTCCAAGCGAACATTTGTTAGAAAGGAGCCAAAAAAATTGGTATAGGCGTGCGTATGCAAATAACAGAGGTATGGAACCAATCAGAGTAACGCGATGCGGTCGGCAGCTAGATCGGTTACTGCTGCTACAATGGCAGATTATCAAGATTTAAGTGAGTCGTCGCACGAGAGATGGGACATAGCATCTCCGAAGTAACGATACCATTTGGATGTTCGCGTACGACCATTTCACGAGTGTACCGTGAATATCGGGAATCCGGTTAAACATCAAATCTTCGACATCGCTTCGGCCGGAAAAAGATCGTGAACGAACGGGACAAATGACGACTGACGAGAATCATTAAACGTGACAGACGTGCAACCCTTTCTCAAATTGGCGCAGATTATATTTGTGAACTGCCCTGCAGAATTCATGGTGTGAATTGCCTCCTGCATACCTTCAGACATTAGACGAGTCAATGCCACGTCGTCTTGCGGCACTTCTGCGTGCTCGGGGGGCACTGCACGATATTAGGCAGGTGTACCAGTTTTTTTGGCTCTTCAGTGTATAATAGAAAATGGAGAATTGAAGTTGTCTCCAATAATCACCCCTGTTCACGTTCATTTAAAAGGGAATACCCGCCAGATAGTAAAATTTGCTGTACAAATATTTTTGCACCACACAACATGACTTTTGTAGAAATATCTGGAGTGTCCAGTAATCGGCAAATTTTTTGATTTAGTCAACCAGTTTCTTTGATGTAATGAATGTAATATCCATTCACGACAAATGCAATNGTAATGAATGTAATATCCATTCACGACAAATGCAATTCATATGGCACAGTGATTTCGGATTTCGTCGGAATGAGCAATTGGCAGTGGTTACGGAAACGGAGGACATGGTTCTTAACATGATTTCAGCTAGCGCGTTTATTANATTCATATGGCACAGTGATTTCGGATTTCGTCGGAATGAGCAATTGGCAGTGGTTACGGAAACGGAGGACATGGTTGTTAACATGATTTCAGCTAACGCGTTTATTACAGTCACAAGAATTTCAAGTAACAATTTCTATGAAATCAGAGATTAAATTCATCTGTAGTAAGGGTTTAACTTTTAACGAGCTTGACTTTAAATTTTATCTCAAATTTTAAATTAAAATACGGGCGAATTAAATAACAGATTTCAAAGAAATGTTCTTCATGACATTCTAATAACATGAGCAATTGTTTTGAGCTGTAGCCTATCATNAATAACAGATTTCAAAGAAATGTTCTTCATGACATTCTAATAACATGAGCAATTGTTTTGAGCTGTAGCCTATCATATTACTTTCGTTCCATTTTGAGATTTGTACGAAAAAAAAATACATACATTCAAAATTCTTATATCTATTTTAATTGTTTTAAAGTAATTTTCTCCCATTGTCATACTTTTTTCACGCTATTATTTTTAATAAAAAAGAAAAAGATTATATGCTCAAAGTGTATAAAATAATGTTGCCCACCTGAACACCCTTGAGATATGTGTCTGGATATTTATTTCACGCGAGCGGAGACTAGTCTGAAAAAATTAAAAGAAACTGAAAACTAAGTTAACTATGAGATACTTACTAAATACCATTAATGCAGGTTTAATATAATTTTTTTTGCAAGGTATAAATATACACCTATGTATTTATTATTCGTAGGTAGGTGGATTGAAATACTGAGTCGTGGAAAATTAACTATCCCATCATAAAAATTTGTGAAAACTGAACAGTAAGCTGAAGAGGTTTTCAGTAGAACCTATTAATTTTGATTATCTTTTTATATCACAAAATGTATTTATATAGCTGCAGATATGCTAAATTAATTTTATTACTTGTTGTACCTTTCTGTTAACTATCACGCGCTAATTGAATACATTTTTACAGAAAGGGGGGGGGGAGGAGCTTTTTTGCGCACGTAATGTGATACTTCGTCAACTTTCATGTAGTTAGTAACGATTTTGTTTCTGTTTTGATTTACGTCTGAACCAAAACTATAAAAATGTTAAGAAAGAGCATTTGTTTGATGGGACGACCTCACTGGACGTCATGTGATCGTCAACGACCAGAGGACCACGCGCTGCTACCAAGTTAACCTCCACAATTCTCTATAAAATAAAGGCGATGTTATTTATTAACGTGCTACTGACAGTGAAATATTATTTTACCGTCTGACCAGGTTTCAATGAATCGGGCATATTTGGCTTTAAATGTTTGTTATTTGCTTCGAATCCGTCAGGGACGGGCAAATTAACTCCGATTCAACAACTTTAGTTAGACTATGGTAAGTGCAGAGGTCTCATGGCCTAAGCACACTGACGCGCAAGCCATGAGAATAATTTTATATGGGGGCCCCATACTCGTTAACGGCTATAGTTGGTTACTACAAACGTCCAAGATTTTGTAGTACAGCCTGTCGCCAAACAGAAAGAGAAATTTTGGATGTCTACCGATTAGTAAGCCTTACATTAATAACTAAATCATATATAAGTAGTGTGTTTTGGGGCATTCGAACACAGGTTCGTGACAGGGACACAGGGATACACAACATGGCGGCCGCTGGAAGAATGCAAATGCAGAAGGAATGCATTTGCAGGAGGTACTTTCACACCAAAAATGTCCCTTTTCCCCCTTAAAATGGCGCACATATCCTACGAAATTCCACTTTTTCCCTAAAAAAGTTCTTTTTTTTTCTCGAAATTTCCCTAATTTCCCTCCAAATATTATATTTTTCAAAATAGCTTCAATGACTCCACAATGTGGCTAAATGACTCATTTTATGACAATGAGGAGTTGACGTGTTGAGGAGTCGACACCTACCATTCTTCATGCTCTTGCATTCACAGCCTATGGTAACTTATAAGCATAGTTGGACGTAATTCCCGAACCTTTTATGATGTAGGCGTCAAATTCGTAACATATGCCTCGATGCCAACAAGGATGATTATAAAATAGTCATTTAAGCCCTATGCTAACTTATAAGCATAGTTTGACGTAATTTCCGAACCGTTTATGATGTAGATGCCAAATTCGTAACATAGGCCTCAGCGCCAATAAGGAAATTAAACAAATAGTAATTTAAGCAATATGCTAACTTATAAGCATAGTTGGCCATAATTCCCGAACCATTTAAGATATAAACGCCAAATTCGGAACACAGGCCTCGACGCCAAGTAAAATTACCAAACAGTAATTTAAGCCCAATGATAACTTATAAGCATAGTTGACCATAATTTCCGAACCCTTTATGATGTAGGCGCCAAATTCGTAACATAGGCCTCGACGCCAACAAGTAAAATTACCAAATAGTCATTTAAGCCCTACGCTTACTGATAAGCATAGTCGGCCGTAATTTCCGAACCGTTTATGATGTAGGCGCCAAATTCGTAACCTAGGCCTCTACGCAAGCAAGGAAAATTATGAAATAGTAATTTAAGCCCTATGCTAACTTATAAGCAAAGTTGGCCGTAATTTCCGAACCGTTTATGATGTAGATGCCAAATTCGTAACATAGGCCTCTACACACGCACGGAAAATGATGAAACAGTCATTTAAGCCCTATGCTAACTTATAAGCATAGTTGGACGTAATTCCCGAATCGTTTAAGATGTAGGCGCCAAATTCGTAACATAGGCCTCGACGCCAACCAGGAAAATTATTAAATAGTAATTCAAGCCCTATGCTAACCTATAAGCATAGTTAGCCATAATTTCCGAATTGTTTAAGATATACCCACAAAATTCATAAAATTGGCATCACCCATGACGAAGAACAGAGTGATTGGGGCTAGCATACTTGAAGCCCTTTTATAAGCATAGTTGGCCACCATTTCCCATTCACTGAAGCTATAGTCGCCAAATTTATAACACAGGCATCACCTCTGGCGGCGACGACAATGTCCGCTGAGTCAAGTATGCCCAAAACCCTGTTATAAGCTTAGTTGACCACCATTTCCCGACACTGAAAATGGATAATTTTATAAATGAGAGGATAACTTTTATACTTACAGACAAAAGTGTGTCGTGCAACCTGTCTATGGATCCGTATTTTCAAAATAATTTGATTATAATGTAACATGCATCAATTAAAAAAACAACTTTTATAAATACAATTTATGTAATTAATGTAATATGTTTAATTTCACTTTTAAAATTGGTATAAAAGATAATGCCGAGCAATGTGTCTGTCTGTAGATTCGTATTTCCAAGACGGATTTGCAGTATATGATGCCGCAACCATAGATTATGAAAAGCATAACTGTATAAATAAAAGTCATGTATTTAAATAAATGCATTTTTATTTAACTTTTAAATTAGTACATCGAGCAGCATGTCTACGAATTCGTATTTTCAAAGATAATACAAATATTATGTCAGAACATGGCATTATGAGACAATTATCACCACTATTTATAAGCAAAGAATTGTGTATGCACATAAACCAAGTGTTATATCTTTTCGGGCTCATGTTTTTCAGTCGAAAGCTAATGTGACATCATAAAATTTTATTATTCGCATGTATTCGATACCACATCGACTTTAGTAGGCAGGGCAATGATATTTCGCAACTACGCACAGTGATTCCTATTGCTAGGCATGGAACGTGAGTTGAGAGTTAAGTGCGTGCGGGAGTGAGTGAGTGAGTGGCAAGAGATTTGGACGACTCTTAACATCGAGGTCTTGAAAGACGAGGGTGAAGTGAGGCGAGTATAGGGCAGCGCCGGAATGCAAGGACGGGAAAACGGAAGATCCCGAGAAAACCTGTCGACCAGCGGCATCATCCGGTACCATTCCTAAATGCGAAAATCTGGAGAAATTGGGGAAATTTTTGCCCCACTGTTTTCCACTCGTCCCATTTCGGCATTTTGGGATGCCACTTCGTGACGAAATTGTGTCGAAAAATGATTTAGTTTTATCGTGCCACTTTGTCCCACTACTATTTTTGTCGATTTTGTTGAAAAATTGGTTGTGCCACTTTGTACCACTACTATTTGGTATTTTTTTTTTAAATTAAAAATTGCACCAGAAAAATTAAAAAAAATTAAAATTTGCGATTGAGCCCCCAATACTTGCGCTTGAAACCCCATAATACATCTACTGATAGCAATTTGTGTCACTACAACAGCCAATTTAATAAATATTATCACTCTCTATTGTTATTTTAAAGAAAAGGCAATGGTATGATTTGTTTACATATGTGCATTGTCAGTCCAGTAACTACAAGACAACTTCTATCATTTAGTATTCAATTCATATAACGCCTTCTATTTCTTATACCCAAGGCTTGGAAAACATGTCCTGATCTCTGTATTATTATTGATTAAATTATCGAAGTTGATATGTCTTTCCAACTGTTTCTTTGTTAATAATTTTTATTTTTTAATCTTAAGTAGTCTTTGGCATCTGAAAGAATATGAAAGAAATATCTGTTGCTGCCAGTCTTTGTATTTATATATTAAAATGATAAAAATTTTTTTAATAGCATTTGCTACATTTAGAAATAATTTTTTTAAGACATATATCTACCACATGTATATTTTTCAATAAAAATTTTAACATTCAAAATTATTTCAGGCCGAATTTGAAATGTATTTAGCTTTCACTAATAAAAATAAAACGTTTTGTGTGTATTTTTGCCATATTTTGAAATACTCCACACTTAAACGTGAACGTCAGTTTGTTTTCACTTCCTGGACATAAAACTGTCAGTACTAAATGATTACTTGTGAACAGTTACTGTAGGTCCCTCGCTGTTACGTGGCAGTCTGAGTAACAGTAGCCAGCGCTGAAATTGCCGTTTTATATTGATTGACATTTACTTGAAACGCGTTTTACGAACTACCTATGAATTACCTAACTAATGACATGCTCTACATATACACATGAACATTCAAAATGTACGATGAAATACAACATTCATTGCCGGTCAGGGCTGGCGAAAGTGGTGGGGGAATCTGAACCGGCCTCTAACGTTGTCAGGAGCGGTCGCACAAAGTTAGTGTTATGGCGAAAGTCAAATTAATCTACAGTTTTTGATTATATGGTGATTCACGAAACTGTTCAAGTACATACGAAATTAATGTTAATAATATCACAGTTCTATATTTGATGTGTTTGTCGTACCAAGGCGGGTTATAACTATAAGACGTCATTGACGCGAAAATACCAAACACTACGATCTGTATCAACAGTGGCACGTATGTGGGCACGGATGCGCAAGCAGAATGTTTGATCTAATACGAACTCTTGCGTTATACGTGAATATATGAGGATAATAGGGATCGAGTGTTATTCTAGTGTCGGTATCATTGTGGTTATAATCAAATGAACACACTGCGTTTTTGTCGTACAGTTGTGATACTAANCACAAGGTGCCACGTGCCGACAATTAAGACTGGAGGCTGGCAAGCATAAAAACCCCTTTTCGAGAGTAGTGGGGACTCAGTTGATTACTACCGCCCAGAGTAGGAGGTCAGTTGATTAGTAACGCGCAGAGAGGTCAGTCCGAGAGAGCAGTCAGTCGAAGATCGCCAAGCAGAGAGTTAGGTCAGGGGTTCGGACCCCTGGCCACGTCAGTAGAACATCACCACAGTGAGACGGCAGCAACTGCGGCCTTACCAAGGCCGCCCATCGCCGGAGCTCCCCCTCCACAGCTGACATCATACCAGCAAGAGTTAAATATNTGGAGCTCACCCACCACAGCTGACATCATTCCAACAAGAGCTAAGTATACAATCACCGTCAAGAGAAGCCCCCCTCCATCACGAAGTCGTTAGCAGTCAATCCGAGTAACCAAATTATCACAGTACCACACCTCTCAAGGGCCTCAATGCAGACAAGTAAAATTACCAAATAGTCATTTAAGCCCTACGCTTACTGATAAGCATAGTTGGCCATAATTTCCGAACCGTTTATGATGTAGGCGCCAAATTCGTAACATAGGCCTCGATGCCAACAAATAAAATTACCAAATAGTCATTTAAGCCCTATGCTTACTGATAAGCATAGTTGGCCGTAATTTCCCGACCATTTAAGATGTAGGCGCCAAATTCGTAACATAGGCTTCGGCACCGGCAAGGAAAATTATGAAATAGTCATTAAAGACCTATGCTAACTTATAAGAATTGTAAGGAGTAATTACAGAATCATACATGATGTAGGCACCAAATTCGTAACATAGGCCTCGACACAGACAAGGAAAATTATCAAATAGTCATTTAAGCCCTACGCTACTTTATAAGCATAGTTGGCCATAATTCCCGAACTGTTTAAGATGTAGGCGATAAATTCGTAACATATGCCTCGATGCCAACAAGGATGATTATCAAATAGTTATTTAAGCCATATGCTAACTTATAAGCATAGTTGGCCATAATTCCAGAACCGTTTATGATATATGTGCCAAATTCGTAACATAAGCCTCGATGCAAACATGGAAAATTGACAAATAGTCATTTAAACCGTATCATAACTTATAAGCATAGTTGGCTGCACTTCCCGAACCATTTAATATGTAGATGCCAAATTCGTAACATAGGCCTCGACACCAACAAGGAAAATTATGAAATAGTGATTTAAGCCCTATGCTAACTTTTAAGCATATTTGACCGTTATTCGCGAACGGTTTCAAATGTAGGCGCCAAATTCGTAACATAGGCCCTGGCGCCAACAAGGAAAATTATGAAATAGTCATTAAAGACCTATGCTAACTTATAATCATAGTTGGCTTAATACACGAACTGTTTAATATGTAGGCACCAAATTCGTAACATAGACATCGACAGCAACAAGGAAAATGACCAAATAATCATTTAAGCCCTATGCTAACTTATAAGCACAGTTAGCCATAATTTCCGAACTGTTTAAGATATACCCACCGAATTCATATCATTGGCATCACCCATGACGAAGAACAGAGTGGTTGGGGCTAGCATACTTTAAGCACTTTTATAAGCAAAGTTGGCCACCATTTCCTATTCACCGAAGCTATTGTCGACAAATTTATAACACAGGTATTACCCCCGGCGGCGACGACAATGTCTAAATTGTCAAGTATGCCCAAAGCCCTGGAACTATACAAACTATGAATTATATTTCGTACTTTGACTATTAATTCTCTTTCGGGCTTTGACAAAATCTGGTAATTTACTTTTCCTAGTGACGGATGTGAACATAATATTAGCATGGTTATAATAAATGAATAATGGTAAAATAATAATAATAATAATATGGCATCATCCTAGGTTGCATCCGTCACAAGAATCCTTCGATAGAGAACAAGTTCGAACTTTGGAACTATATAAACTATTAGTTCCCTTTCGTATTTTGACTAAATCAGCTAATTTTCTTTTCCTAAGGAATATGAGAAAACCTAGGTGGAATGACTGTTGTACTGACCAGGATGGTCTGGTCTTGTCTTGTACTATCTAAAGTCACGTAGAGTATCTGACACTTGTGCAATATGTGCTGGTTGGTTGGTAAGTACTTATAATATGTTTACATTACATTTTTTTTATCTGTTTGCGATGGTATGTGGCTGTGTTGACCTTATCATCGTTCTTCATACTTTACGACTCTGTCATACTATTTTACTTTAGTCTATTGTTACATATGTTGTTCGTTGCTTGTTTGAAATTGTGTGTGTCTGTAGCATAGCTCGGACGTTGGATGTACGTGAGACCGATCGTTTTCCTTTTTATTTTGCTGTACTATCCGAGGCTACAACGCTAGATTTTTTTCAGACCCACAGTGTTGACTAGCATCGTGTGCTGTACGGTGTTCGACGCTTGTACAATACATGTTGGTAGGTGATAATAACTACTTTTCTTTTCTTTATGCCTGCTAATATCATCGTTTCGAGAGTGTATTTTTCGGTCTAGCGTAATGTATAGTGTTACTTGTGTGTGCAATATGCAGCGGTCGGCGGGAGTTTATAACTATTTACCTTTACATTGTTTTAAATATTTAAGAAACAATATATATATATATATATATATATATATACTCTTCCATGACTACTGGTTTACATACACTGTGTTTAGTAGCAAGCAAAGGGGACACACCCTTCTACAAGTCGTTTAATGAAATGTTACATTAACTTTGGTGATAGATAGTGTGAGAGACGAGTCATACAGTCTTATTTAAGCGTTATTATTATTATTCCAGCGCGGAGGTTGTGTGCGTGCGTGTGTACATGTTACTTGTAGTTTGTGTGTATGACTTGCCTAGTGGCAAGTACACCTTCAGCGTACATGGTACTTGCATCTTGTTTATGGTTCGCCTCTCACCCTACATATATGTTGACTGCAGACGCGAGAGTATATAGTGATTGCTATCATTCCGACCCTGTTGCTATTCAGACTACGAAGAGTGAACATTGTCTAAGGAGAATGGCTCTTCATCTTCGTCGATGAAAAATAATCGGGGGAAAAGTTATTTGTTTCGTTACTGTAAGACAAAATTTTTTTCTCAAAGCTGTCATGCTTGTCGAGTATGTGACTTTCCCTCACTAGGATGTTAGGTGAAAGGATGCTGAAAGGTGTATGAGAAAACCGAAGTGTAATGGTACAACGTGTGATATTAGTCTTTGAACCAAGTCATTAAAGTCGTCATAAAATAAGCAGCTAGACTTTCCCGTCACTTTTCACAGAAGGTTCACGATACATGTCTACATGCATGTTCTTCTCAGCGCATTCTCATGTCGCGAAGGCGGTCAGACGCTTCGACGACTTGAGCCATCACCACGCGGTACTTCTTTAAATTACTTTAATTTACATTAATTTACAGACGTCCCCAAAAACCTGCAGCTGCACTTCCCTAGTCTTCGGGAGGGGAGGGGGTGCAGGACAGAGACATTCGAGACAATCTACAAACTGAGGGAGCATATCGTGCAACCCCCTCAGAAAGAGGTAAAACAAATTAAGGCCATACACTGGGGCGATAGATTGAAATAAATTCTCCCATCATTTCTACTTGCCCGTGCGGCAAAGCCAGTCAGACGCTGGTAAAACGAATTAGGGCGACCGAGCAATCCCTGTACGTTCAAAAAAGCGGTACGTCACAGACCTATCGTATTTTCGGCGGAATTAATATCAAACACGTAAGGAAAGCCGTGTTGGAGAAAGGGGATATGACGTGAAAAAAGTTTTTGAAATTGCGTTTCATTTGGATATGGATCTTTTTAATGTGACTTTAATTTTGAACACCTATACACTTCTACTTTAGCACGAAGTTTAGTTTTTAACACTAAAAACCGCTGTTTTATGACCACGTAAAATAAAATGTATTAATTAACCTTGGAACTCTTTCTTATCGCGTATTTTCGGCTGGCCTAATGTGTGTCGGTAGTGCACTCAGAATATCCAACGTAATATTAACTTTTGTTCGTTCGTGCATCAGCTGATACAGGATTTTGTAAATGGCACGCTGTTTGTTTTCAATACGTCAAGTTGCCATTCCCTGACTGTCAGAATGTGGCCTTCTTATATGAAATGAACTATAAAATCTAGCCGGGGAAAGCATGCTGAATTTTCTTCGTATTTTCCAAATGAATAGAGCCCGTAAGCTTACGCTCTGCACTGTGTATAAACTTTATGAACACCACCCGTATTATTTTGGCGAAATTTTGCAAGAGGACTGTTCGAATACGACATTTTCATTTTACATTTGTGGATATTAAAGTATAAATGCCATGATATATTCTTTTAAACGGATAAACTTACTATTAAGATTCTTTTTCGGATATGCCAGTGAACTAGTTACATACGGGGCTTCTGTGGCATTAGTATAGTGTTTATTTCCATGTATAAGTGACCACTGTGGCTGATACTGCCCACCTCCACCAAGGCGAACCGGATTCAATCTCCGGCTGGTTCACTCCAGATTTTCGCATTTAGGAATGGTACCGGATGATGCCGCTGGTCGACAGGTTATCTCGGGATCTTCCGTTTTCCCGCCCTTGCATTCCGGCGCTGCCCCATACTCGCCTCGCTTCACCGTCGTCTTTCAAGACCTCGATGTTAAGAGTCGTCCAAATCTCTTCTCACTCATTCATTCATTCACTCACTCACTCACTCCAGCACGCACTCAACTCTCAACTCACGTTCCATGCCTAGCACTAGGAATCACTGTGCGTAGTTGAGAAATATCGTCGCCCTGCCTACTAAAGACAATGTGGTATCGAATACATGCGAATAATAAAATTTTATGATGTCACATTAGCTTTCGACTGAAAAACATGAGCCCGAAAAGATATAACACTTTGTTTATGTGCATACACAATTCTTTGCTTATAAATAGTGGTGATAATTGTCTCATAATGCCATGTTCTGACATAATATTTGTATTATCTTTGAAAATACGAATTCGTAGACATGCTTCTCGATATACTAATTTAAAAGTTAAATAAAAATGCATTTATTTAAATACATGACTTTTATTTATACAATTATGCTTTTCATAATCTATGGTTGCGGCATCATATACTGCAANCGGCATTATATACTGCAAATCCGTCTTGGAAATACGAATCTACAGACAGACACATTGCTCGGCATTATCTTTTATACCAATTTTAAAAGTGAAATTAAACATATTACATTAATTACATAAATTGTATTTATAAAAGTTGTTTTTTTAATTGATGCATATTACATTATAATCAAATTATTTTGAAAATACGGATCCATAGACAGGTTGCACGACACACTTTTGTCTGTAAGTATAAAAGTTATCCTCTCATTTATAAAATTATCCATTTTCAGTGTCGGGAAATGGTGGTCAACTAAGCTTATAACAGGGTTTTGGGCATACTTGACTCAGCGGACATTGTCGTCGCCGCCAGAGGTGATGCCTGTGTTATAAATTTGGCGACTATAGCTTCAGTGAATGGGAAATGGTGGCCAACTATGCTTATAAAAGGGCTTCAAGTATGCTAGCCCCAATCACTCTGTTCTTCGTCATGGGTGATGCCAATTTTATGAATTTTGTGGGTATATCTTAAACAATTCGGAAATTATGGCTAACTATGCTTATAGGTTAGCATAGGGCTTGAATTACTATTTAATAATTTTCCTGGTTGGCGTCGAGGCCTATGTTACGAATTTTGCGCCTACATCTTAAACGATTCGGGAATTACGTCCAACTATGCTTATAAGTTAGCATAGGGCTTAAATGACTGTTTCATCATTTTCCTTGCGTGTGTAGAGGCCTATGTTACGAATTTGGCATCTACATCATAAACGATTCGGAAATTACGGCCAACTTTGCTTATAAGTTAGCATAGGGCTTAATTGACTATTTGATAAGTTTCCTTGTCTACATCGAAGTCTATGTTACGAATTTGGCGCCTACATAATAAACGGTTCGGAAATTATGCCCAACTATGCTTATAAGTTAGCATAGGGCTTCAATGACTATTTGATAATTTTCCTTGCTTGAGTAGAGGCCTATGTTACGAATTTGGTGCCTACATATTAAACAGTTCGTGTATTAAGCCAACTATGATTATAAGTTAGCATAGGGATTAAATAACTATTTCATAATTTTCCTTGTTGGCGCCGAGGCCTATGTTACNGATTAAATAACTATTTCATAATTTTCCTTGTTGGCGCCGAGGCCTATGTTACGAATTTGGCATCTACATCATAAACGGTTAGGGAATTATGGCCAACTATGTTTATAAGTTAGCATAGGCTGTGAATGCAAGAGCATGAATTATGGTAGGGGTCGACTCCTCAACTCCTCAACTCCTCATTGCCCTAAAATGAGTCATTTAGGCACATTGTTGAGTCACTGAAGCTATTTTGAAAAATTAATATTTGGAGGGAAATTAGGAAAATTTCGAGAAAAAAAAACTTTTTTAGGGAAAAAGTGGAATTTCGTAGGATATGTGCGCCATTTTAAGAAAAAAAAAGGGACATTTTGGGTGTTAAAGTACCTCCTGCAAATGCATTCCTCCTGCATTTGCATTCTTCCAGCGGCCGCCATGTTGTGTGTCCCTGTGTCCCTGTCACGAACCTGTGTTCGAATGCCCCAAAACACACTACTTATTTATATATATAAAAGCAGATGTATTATGGTGACTAAAGCGCAATTACTATGGACTCAAGCGCAATTTTCGAATTTTCCAAATTTTTTGTCACAAACTTTAATTTTATCAACTAAATTGACAAAATCAAGTAGTACGACGAAGTGGCAAAATAATGTTTTCAACAAAATTGATAAAAAATAGTGGGATAAAGTGGCATGATAAAAAAAATTCTGCATAATTCCGTCCCAAAGTGATCATCCCAAAATTAGGACGAGTGGAAAAAAGAGACACAAAAATATTCCCATTTTAAACAAAGTTATTAAAATAATTGCTATATTAGCTGGGCTCATGAGTAAATTTCATTTGAAATCAATCAATTTTTCATCAAAATGTCGCTAAAATTGACCAATATTTCAAGCTGTACTAGGATTCTAACGTAACTTCATTAAAATTAAATTCTATACAAAGATTCCAGCACAATTCTATATAAATTCCATACATAAACACTGGCACAACTAATTTTACCAAATCGCATAATAGAAACTAAAAGTGTGATAAAGAGTGGTACAACAATAATAAATAAAATTTGAAAATATAATTAGCAATTATAAAGTGGGACGAAGTGGTATAAAAATGGCACAATAATATTTGGATGAATAAATTTCAATGTAAATTAAATTATTTATCAACTCAAGACAATTATATCTTCGATTTTCGATATATCATGAATTTTTATTGGGTAACCTAACTTACCTACTATGTTATGCAAATTTAATTTCTCTCTGTGAATTTTCATCTTCCAAATATAGTGCTGATTTGATTGCCCAAATAAAACATTTTTCATAATTATTCTTAACAATAATACATGCTTTCTTGTCTTTAAAAAATTTGGGTAGTTCAATATATGATCAACCATGTAATTGATTATATTTATTAATAGCTAATTGTAAACGAATAATAATATTAGTTAATGTCCAACCAGGTTCTCTTTTTTGAAAATCAGACATTTTTGTTAGTAATTCGGTTTTTGCTTTTCCGTAAAATTTTATAATACCTCTTTAATTTGTTATAGTATATTTAAATGACTGAAACGAAAACTGTTTTGCTCGATTATTACCGGTAATGTGACAATTAGCAATTATTTTAATATAATCCCCTTCTGCTCGTTAATAGCGTGCCATTATTTTAAAGAACTTAGATAATGATGAATTCATAAAATGATTAGGCTCTAATAAACAAATATTATTTTCTATATTATATGTCTNTTCAAATATTTTTCATGTGGTTTATATTCTCCATTAATAACAGCATTAATGAAAGGTAAATAATTACAATTGTAATGATTATATATTTTCTTTATGTCATTGATGAGATCGCTCTTCTTTAACTTGTGTAAATTCTAAATATTTAAATAGTTGGCTATTATAATAATGTTATTTTCAATTTATTGAATTTTTTTTGCTCTTATTTCACTTGTTTGTATTGCAATTTTCATCTCATTTACATGATTAGCATTTTTATTTATTGCTCTGATTATATCGTTTTTCTTTAACTTGTGTATATTTGAAAAATTTTAAAATTTAGCCTTTTCTCTCAACTCTCTCACCTTCATTTCACCTAGCTTTGGCGTTGCTATTTTTTTCTCTATATATTTATATAGTTAGAAGTTTTATAAGAAAATCAAATGTCAATAATACGTTTTTAGAATTATATTAATTGTTGAGTATTATTAGTATCATCACTACTTTTATTAGATTCAATTGTGATTTATTTATCTGATGCAACCAAGTCTGCTTTAGCTTTCTTTTTCTTATTGTATATATTTATCATATACTCATTCATAAATACTCTACGTAAATAATGTTTATCTCTTGTATAAGGATGAGGTGTAAATAAATTAATATATTTAGTTTCTGACAATGTTAACATATTTTTGTTGTATATTCTTCATTCTTAATAATATGTGATTTCGTTTGTTTATATTCTCCAAGATAATAATATTTTCGACATTCTTCACAACAAACTTTCTCTAACTGTTTATCAATAACTTGCTTATTAACACTTTTTACACTTTTTTTAAACATGTTTATCCTTTTTTTTTGTGAGTAGAAACAGTTAATATATTTTTCCTCACCAGAGTTTTTACATGTCTTCCCCATTTTGGTCTCCATTTATGTAAATTTTTTTATTTAGTGATATTAAAATTTTGTTTATATAAATGGAAGCTCTGCTCAACAAGTTGAATCGTTCATATAAAGAACTACAGAAGAATAGAGAATATAAAGCAACATATTTTGAAATTGTTGATTCTCACTTTGGTAAAAAAATTTATTGTATCCTAGATATGTATGCAAGAGATATAATTTTTATTTGATAAATAATTTCTGTTTCATTCAAATTTCCGGTGAACTGGTATTTACTCAAATTTCATCGTGCCACTTTTATGCCACCTAGGCTCTCTGTATAATTGTTAAATAATTTATAAAATTTTTATATATTATTGTTTTGCCACTCTTGGTTTCAATTGTGCCACTTTGGGAAAATTAGTCGCAATAGTATTTTTTTTATATATAATTCGTATAGAATTGTGCAAGAATATTTATATAGAATTTAATTTTATATGAAACCGCGCTAGAATCCTAGCACAGCTTGAGAAATTATTAAATTTTAGCACGATTTAGATAAAAAATCGATTGATTTGAATGAAATTTACACATTAGCACCAGTTGTAAATCAAATATTTTAATAATTTTAATTCATTGGGGAAATTTTTGCCCCACTGTTTTCCACTCGTCCCATTTCGGCATTTTGGGATGCCACTTCGTGACGAAATTGTGTCGAAAAATGATTTAGTTTTATCGTGCCACTTTGTCCCACTACTATTTTTGTCGATTTTGTTGAAAAATTGGTTGTGCCACTTTGTACCACTACTATTTGGTATTTTTTTTTTAAATTAAAAATTGCACCAGAAAAATTAAAAAAAATTAAAATTTGCGATTGAGCCCCCAATACTTGCGCTTGAAACCCCATAATACATCTACTGATAGCAATTTGTGTCACTACAACAGCCAATTTAATAAATATTATCACTCTCTATTGTTATTTTAAAGAAAAGGCAATGGTATGATTTGTTTACATATGTGCATTGTCAGTCCAGTAACTACAAGACAACTTCTATCATTTAGTATTCAATTCATATAACGCCTTCTATTTCTTATACCCAAGGCTTGGAAAACATGTCCTGATCTCTGTATTATTATTGATTAAATTATCGAAGTTGATATGTCTTTCCAACTGTTTCTTTGTTAATAATTTTTATTTTTTAATCTTAAGTAGTCTTTGGCATCTGAAAGAATATGAAAGAAATATCTGTTGCTGCCAGTCTTTGTATTTATATATTAAAATGATAAAAAAATTTTAAATAGCATTTGCTACATCTNCTTTGGCATCTGAAAGAATATGAAAGAAATATCTGTTGCTGCCAGTCTTTGTATTTATATATTAAAATGATAAAAATTTTTTTAATAGCATTTGCTACATCTAGAAATAATTTTTTTAAGACATATATCTACCACATGTATATTTTTCAATAAAAATTTTAACATGCAAAATTATTTCAGGCCGAATTTGAAATGTATTTAGCTTTCACTAATAAAAATAAAACGTTTTGTGTGTATTTTTGCCATATTTTGAAATACTCCACACTTAAACGTGAAAGTCAGTTTGATTTCACTTCCTGGACATAAAACTGTCAGTACTAAATGATTACTTGTGAACAGTTACTGTAGGTCCCTCGCTGTTACGTGACAGTCTGAGTAACAGTAGCCAGCGCTGAAATTGCCGTTTTATATTGATTGACATTTACTTGAAACGCGTTTTACGAACTACCTATGAATTACCTAACTAATGACATGCTCTACATATACACATGAACATTCAAAATGTACGATGAAATACAACATTCATTGCCGGTCAGGGCTGGCGAAAGTGGTGGGGGAATCTGAACCGGCCTCTAACGTTGTCAGGAGCGGTCGCACAAAGTTAGTGTTATGGCGAAAGTCAAATTAATCTACAGTTTTTGATTATATGGTGATTCACGAAACTGTTCAAGTACATACGAAATTAATGTTAATAATATCACAGTTCTATATTTGATGTGTTTGTCGTACCAAGGCGGGTTATAACTATAAGACGTCATTGACGCGAAAATACCAAACACTACGATCTGTATCAACAGTGGCACGTATGTGGGCACGGATGCGCAAGCAGAATGTTTGATCTAATACGAACTCTTGCGTTATACGTGAATATGTGAGGATAATAGGGATCGAGTATTATTCTAGTGTCGGTATCATTGTGGTTATAATCAAATGAACACACTGCGTTTTAGTCGTTCAGTTGATATACTAATTTGTAGCCAAAAGCCTGCTGTACCAAAACAAAAACAAGAAAATGAGAGTAACGTGACAGTCGAAAATAATTCTAAATATACATAAATACTTATATTAAGTAGAAATCGATTGGTTTTCGGCGATGTTCTTAAATACATTGGGTCATGAACATTTCACTTATCTGCTTCGAAGATGTTTCAGCGAACGTGTCTTGAAATAGTCAAAACCATACCCATACGGAAACCAAATCCACTCGAAACCTTACCACTAATGAAATCATTATTTTTATTTTGTGGGCAATGTCTGTACAGTACTTTTAAAAAAGAACAGAATTATTTTAAAAACAAAAGCGAGAAATAATATGAAGTTACATATGATTGCTAAAAACGATTAACTGAGTTTCTTAAAGTATAATTTAAGTATTATCGTCTTTGTTTACGTTACCGCTCATGTATGGTTTGTCAATAATTTTTTATGACTTATTTACTGTTATAAAAAAATATTTTATGCATCCTATGAATGTTTGTCATTTTCAAATTCAGTCAATTAATATTTTTCTAAATAGTAAATACTTAAGTATATGTTTCTGTGTATTATGAATCAGTACGGATCTATTCCGATTCGTCTGATCGTTCCGCGTAAGTACTATCCGTTTCCGTTATCTTGCTCATCCGTGTATTTTAGAACCCGTCTTCGACTCTCGTTAAACTTCAGCAGCTCACGATTATTTTCTTCGAATTTTTACAGTCACTTGGTTTCAGATACAAGATTCGAGTAAGGAAGTCTTAAAAATGTTTGGTTTTGGCAATATTCTACAGAGGTTTTCATTTATGCTTTATGAAAATTTTCTTTAGCACCTTTACCAATTGGTCTCAAATTTGCACAATGCATGCTAATTAAAACAAATCAAACCCAACCNGTATCATTGTGGTTATAATCAAATGAACACACTGCGTTTTTGTCGTACAGTTGTGATACTAATTTGTAGCCAAAAGCCTGCTGTACCAAAACAAAAACAAGAAAATGAGAGTAACGTGACAGTCGAAAATAATTCTAAATATACATATATACTTATATTAAGTAGAAATCGATTGGTTTTCGGCGATGTTCTTAAATACATTGGGTCATGAACATTTCACTTATCTGCTTCGAAGATGTTTCAGCGAACGTGTCTTGAAATAGTCAAAACCATACCCATACGGAAACCAAATCCACTCGAAACCTTACCACTAATGAAATCATTATTTTTATTTTGTGGGCAATGTCTGTACAGTACTTTTAAAAAAGAACAGAATTATTTTAAAAACAAAAGCGAGAAATAATATGAAGTTACATATGATTGCTAAAAACGATTAACTGAGTTTCTTAAAGTATAATTTAAGTATTATCGTCTTTGTTTACGTTACCGCTCATGTATGGTTTGTCAATAATTTTTTATGACTTATTTACTGTTATAAAAAAATATTTTATGCATCCTATGAATGTTTGTCATTTTCAAATTCAGTCAATTAATATTTTTCTAAATAGTAAATACTTAAGTATATGTTTCTGTGTATTATGAATCAGTACGGATCTATTCCGATTCGTCTGATCGTTCCACGTAAGTACGATCCGTGTCCGTTATCTTGCTCATCCGTGTATTTTAGAACCCGTCTTCGACTCTCGTTAAACTTCAGCAGCTCACGATTATTTTCTTCGCATTTTTTACAGTCACTTGGTTTCAGATACAAGATTCGAGTAAGGAAGTCTTAAAAATGTTTGGTTTTGGCAATATTCTACAGAGGTTTTCATTTATGCTTTATGACAATTTTCTTTAGCACCTTTACCAATTGGTCTCAAATTTGCACAATGCATGCTAATTAAAACAAATCAAACCCAACCNAATTTTCTTTAGCACCTTTACCAATTGGTCTCAAATTTGCACAATGCATGCTAATTAAAACAAATCAAACCCAACCTTACATAACCTAACCAAATAGAACTCAGAAAAAAATAAGCCTAACACATTCTAGAAAAATCTTAGCTAACCCACCAAAGTCCAAATGAAAAATTCAAATACACGTGAAACAGGCTGTAAAAATTACACACGAGTATTCGAAATATAGAGTCTAAATAGTGCATGTGGTTTCTGTAGGTTCTTTTGTCTTGCATTTTTATTTCTGAAGTTTGTATATTTTTCAAAGTGTTTAAAACAACCAGTCTTTATCTGCCGCACAGCTTAGCTTTCGTTACGTGTGGTTGCAGTCTGAGTTAAATTAATTTTTTACTGAATTCTTCAAATTATTTTAAGTTCCCCATGCATTACTAGCTTTGGGGGAGCTTGCCAAATGCTGATATTCTAAAAAGGAATTTTTTTCTTTAATTCACTGCTGCATCAAACAGTTCCTTGGTGTTGAGACTTCGCTTCGGAAACCACGCATGCTCATTCTACATTGACATTCAGTTGGTTACACTGTCATAGGACACAGTCGTACTATATTTCTGAAGATCATTTGGATTGAACAGCTGACTTATATAAGTTTCGAGAAATTTTGACACATAAAATTATAAAGCTGAGAGCGTGAAAATATTTAGACAAAAATCCCATTATGAAATGTTAGGAATGCTTTATAATACTTCATTTCAGAAAAAAAAAANGTGAAAATATTTAGACAAAAATCCCATTATGAAATGTTAGGAATGCTTTATAATACTTCATTTCAGAAAAAAAAATTATTTTTTACTCGTTTTTAAATTACAGTAGCAAAGTTATTGTGCAATTTTAAATGATGTTTTAATTNAAAAAAAAATTATTTTTTACTCGTTTTTAAATTACAGTAGCAAAGTTATTGTGCAATTTTAAATGATGTTTTAATTTCATGAAGTCTGAGGATTTGTAGCATTTCTCCCACCAAGGTGAACCGAGTTCAATCCTGGGCCNATTCTTCAAATTATTTTAAGTTCCCCATGCATTACTAGCTTTGGGGGAGCTTGCCAAATGCTGATATTCTAAAAAGGAATTTTTTTCTTTAATTCACTGCTGCATCAAACAGTTCCTTGGTGTTGAGACTTCGCTTCGGAAACCACGCATGCTCATTCTACATTGACATTCAGTTGGTTACACTGTCATAGGACACAGTCGTACTATATTTCTGAAGATCATTTGGATTGAACAGCTGACTTATATAAGTTTCGAGAAATTTTGACACATAAAATTATAAAGCTGAGAGCGTGAAAATATTTAGACAAAAATCCCATTATGAAATGTTAGGAATGCTTTATAATACTTCATTTCAGAAAAAAAAAATTATTTTTTACTCGTTTTTAAATTACAGTAGCAAAGTTATTGTGCAATTTTAAATGATGTTTTAATTTCATGAAGTCTGAGGATTTGTAGCATTTCTCCCACCAAGGTGAACCGAGTTCAATCCTGGGCCGTGTCACTCCCGGATTTTCGCATGTCGGAATCGTCCAGGACGATGTCGCTGGTCGGCGGGTTTTCTCGGAGATTCCCCGCTTCCCCCACCCTTTAATTCCGGCGCTGCCTCATATTCACCTCAATCACCATGATTGGCTCTCAATACCTCGCTGTTAAGAGCCACCCAAATTTCTTCACTCACTCTAAGGACTTGCCAACTAAATAAGAATGGTTTGTCACGACACTAAAGTTTTATATAAATAATTAATGTGGAGAAAAAATGGTTGAACAGCATATTTTAATTTCTGGAATCACGCATAAATTCACATTAATTGTACAAATGTTGTTACAAGATGTTTTCTGATCGCTGTCGCATTTAAACATTCACCGTTTTTTGTTTCTTTCGCTTTTTTTAAAGATCGTATATTTCAGCCAAATAATGTTTCGTGAACCACAATTATTGCTGCAGTCAGAGAAATTATCAACATCTACACACGGAAACGTTATTTACAACTACAACACGAAACTAAATCGTTGCAGAGCCAAGGCGAAGACAGTCTAAAACATATTTCTATTACAAAACAAGTGCAATTAATAGTCAACCATCACGATGCTGTGAGTGGCAAGTAGGGCTGTTCGATATAATTAAAATTTAATATCGATATTTTTCCAAAAAAGTTACTAGGTATTTTCGATCAACGATAATGTCGAAATTATCGATAATTTCTATATTATGGATAATACTGAAAGTATCAATAATACCGAAATTATCGGCAATAAGGAAATTATCGATAATACCGAACATTTTAGATAATACCGAAAGTTTTAGATAATACCAAAATAATTGATATAAACGAAATCGTCGATAATATCGAAATCATTTATACTATCGTTAATATCGTTATCTCCAGTATCAGTATAATTTAAATTACAATAGTGCTGAAAATATTGCTATCTTTTGACTTCTGATATTACTGAACACATTTATCTGATTATATATAAATACTATCAACCATTTTAAGTTACCAGCGACATCGGTATCACATAATGTAACACAAAATTATACTGATCGTCTTAGTCCATATCACCACAATTAATTATATTATCATTGGTACAATTACATATAAATAAAGACATACACATTATTAGTGTTTTCGGTGGTACTTGTGAATCAGAGCAGACTTTTAAGGGTTCATGGTTCTTGAACGAGAGCATAAACGACAGACAATGTAGGCATTCCAACTACCACTGACATAAGTTGCCGAAACGCGTTTTACTGCCTCATGTATCTACAATTAAACGTGACGCACGCAACTACGTACTCGGAGCATACAGTGTGCAATTCAAGCAGCGCCCACTCCGCCTGCGAAAATCCACGAGACGCAACTGCACTGCACAGTGGACTTGTAACATAAGTCAAAAAACCATATAAAAGAAGTTAGTGAGAAGTAAAGACAGTATCTGCACATGTACATATTAATAAAAGTAAAATTACATTGCAATATGTGTGTATTAGGGTGGTCCAATTTTTTTATTTTTTTTCCGATCGGGCTACCCCCTAATTTTGTTACCTCTACTCTTTGTACTGACGATGCAAAATTTAAAATTTCTAGGTTTAGTGCAAGAGGGTGCTCAAGGTGTGTAAATTTATGAGTTTTTTTTTATATTTTTTGTTTAGCAAAACGCTAACATTAGCGTTTTTTTGTTACAGGTTATGTTTACATGTTAAAGTGAACTTTAGTAATGTAAAACAAAGTTTATCAGATTTTCATAAGACAGAAGTGATTTTAAGACGTCAAAAGTTTAGTGAAATAGTGTACCAGTGCTTAAAAATGGCCTTCTCTTCGAGACATAAAAATGAAATATATTTTGATCGGTTTTCGGGAACTGGAGCCGTTATCTCGGCTGAATCAGTTTCCGACGCTAAGACAAGTACTACAATGGTATAACAAGTTTTTAAAAGAGAAAAAAGACGTAAGAGATTCTGCACATTTTCTTATAGAATAATTACTTGAGATTTGGCAAAAGTCTTGTATACCGACTAAACAACCAAAACACTGCATTGAAAAATTGGAGAAAATTCATAAAACGTGGCTGCTTTTAAATAAAAATAAAACAAGAGCTTCTCAACCGCAGAAAGACAGAGAAATGTGGTTTATCGAAGAACTAGATGAGCTTTTTGATATTTCCCACGCAGACGCCTCTAACTTAATATAGATTGAAGAAGATAGGGACGAGCGCAAGATGATTATGACTTCACTAGATAAGAAATTGGAGAAACAAAGAGAACGCGTCCAAAAATGCTAACGACGGGCCGAGGAACTGAGACAAAAGGCTGTTGATGAATGTGTTGCCTCCACTTCGGCAGTTTCAAGCCAACAACTGCTTGATTCCACTGCTCTTCCAGTGATGCACACGAGGATTACGAGGAAGTAAAACATAATGTGTCTGTTCCAAATAAGGTTGACCAAAAGGGAAGAGAAAGAACTTTCTCGGTTTGTCAATTTTGGTGCGCTACTGTATACCACAGCATGGGTTGAAGCTCCTTTGGCAGCCGAAGCATCAGGTAATGATCTACAACTGTGGAAAAATTTCAAAGCATACGAAGCCATCGATACGGAAATATGGCACTTGTCCGACGAGCTCGTAGGCCTTGCCTTATTTCCCGACAAGGTGACATGTATTGAGAAAGCAGCCATTGTTGANCGCATAAATTCACATTAATTGTACAAATGTTGTTACAAGATGTTTTCTGATCGCTGTCGCATTTAAACATTCACCCTTTTTTGTTTCTTTCGCTTTTTTTAAAGATCGTATATTTCAGCCAAATAATGTTTCGTGAACCACAATTATTGCTGCAGTCAGAGAAATTATCAACATCTACACACGGAAACGTTATTTACAACTACAACTGCAACACGAAACTAAATCGTTGCAGAGCCAAGGCGAAGACAGTCTAAAACATATTTCTATTACAAAACAAGTGCAATTAATAGTCAACCATCACGATGCTGTGAGTGGCAAGTAGGGCTGTTCGATATAATTAAAATTTAATATCGATATTTTTCCAAAAAAGTTACTAGGTATTTTCGATCAACGATAATGTCGAAATTATCGATAATTTCGACATTATGGATAATACTGAAAGTATCAATAATACCGAAATTATCGGCAATAAGGAAATTATCGATAATACCGAACATTTTAGATAATACCGAAAGTTTTAGATAATACCAAAATAATTGATAAAACCGAAATCGTCGATAATATCGAAATCATTTATACTATCGTTAATATCGTTATCTCCAGTATCAGTATAATTTAAATTACAATGGTGCTGAAAATATTGCTATCTTTTGACTTCTGATATTACTGAACACATTTATCTGATTATATATAAATACTATCAACAATTTTAAGTTACCAGCGACATCGGTATCACATAATGTAACACAAAATTATACTGATCGTCTTATCACCACAATTAATTATATTATCATTGGTACAATTACATATAAATAAAGACATTTATAACATACACATTATTAGTGTTTTCGGCGGTACTTGTGAATCAGAGCAGACTTTTAAGGGTTCATGGTTCTTGAACGAGAGCATAAACGACAGACAATGTAGGCATTCCAACTACCACTGACATAAGTTGCCGAAACGCGTTTTACTGCCTCGTGTATCTACAATTAAACGTGACGCACGTAACTACGTACTCGGAGCATACAGTGTGCAATTCAAGCAGCGCCCACTCCGCCTGCGAAAATCCACGAGACGCAACTGCACTGCACAGTGGACTTGTAACTTAAGTCAAAAAACCATATAAAAGAAGTTAGTGAGAAGTAAAGACAGTATCTGCACATGTACATATTAATAAAAGTAAAATTACATTGCAATATGTGTGTATTAGGGTGGTCCAATTTTTTTATTTTTTTTCCGATCGGGCTACCCCCTAATTTTGTTACCTCTACTCTTTGTACTGACGATGCAAAATTTAAAATTTCTAGGTNTTTTTTTTTTTTTTAGAAAAACGCTAACATTAGCGTTTTTTGTTACAGGTTATGTTTACATGTTAAAGTGAACTTTAGTACTGTAAAACAAAGTTTATCAGATTTTCATTAGACAGGAGTGATTTTAAGACGTCAAAAGTTTAGTGAAATAGTGTACCAGTGCTTAAAAATGGCCTTCTCTTCGAGACATAAAAATTAAATATATTTTGATCGGTTTTCGGGAACTGGAGCCGTTATCTCGGCTGAATCAGTTTCCGACGCTAAGACAAGTACTACAATGGTATCACAAGTTTTTAAAAGAGAAAAAAAGACGCAAGAGATTCTGCACATTTTCTTATAGAATAATTACTTGAGTTTTGGCAAAAGTCTTGTATACCGACTAAACAACCAAAACACTGCATTGAAAAATTGGAGAAAATTCATAAAACGTGGCTGCTTTTAAATAAAAATAAAACAAGAGCTTCTCAAGCGCAGAACGACAGAGAAATGTTGTTTATTGAAGAACTAGATGACCTTTTTGATATTTCCCACGCAGACGCCTCTAACTTAATAAAGACTGAAGAAGATAGGGATATTCTTATCGACAAAAGAGGCGAGCGCAAGATGATTATGACTTCACTAGATAAGAAATTGGAGAAACAAATAGAACGCGTCCAAAAACGCAAACGACGGGCCGAGGAACTGAGACAGAAGGCTGCTGCTGAATGTGCTGCCTCCACTTCAGCAGTTTCAAGCCAACAACTGCTTGATTCAAGCTTTACTAGCTCTTCCAGTGATGCACACGAGGATTACGAGGAAGTAAAACATAATGTGTCTGTTCCAAATAAAGCTTACCAAAAGGGAAGAGAAAGAGCTCTCTCGGTTTGTCAATTTTGGTGCGCTGCTGTATACAAAAGCATGGGTTGAAGCTCCTTTGGCAGCCGAAGCACCAGGTAATGATCTACAACTGTGGAAAAATTTCAAAGCGTACGAAGCCATCGATACGGAAATATGGTACTTGTCCGACGAGCTCGTAGGCCTTGCCTTATTTCCCGACAAGGTGACATGTATTGAGAAAGCAGCCATTGTTGANACTTGTCCGACGAGCTCGTAGGCCTTGCCTTATTTCCCGACAAGGTGACATGTATTGAGAAAGCAGCCATTGTTGAGGGGATGAAATTTGAAGCTGGCTCTCGCTTGGTCAGTGGTAAACCTGCAGTTTTAACAAGTAAGACCACCTTGGGAGGCTTTGTATCAAAAAGGACATCGCAAACACTCTCTCTCTTCTTGACATAAAAGACTCATTCTTGCAGTTAAGGCCCCCGTCTACCTGGGGCTTGAACTGCGTTACAGAGTGTTCCAAATACACGTTTTTCAACGAAACTATTAAGCGTGCGTCCAACGTGCTGATCTACAAAAAGAACACACACTTCAGACGATATCTGTTAAGTAATTTCAAAATATCACGCACGTTAGAAACATCAATTCAGAGTACTCCAAAACCGCTAAAAACGGCCANCTGTTAAGTAATTTCAAAATATCACGCACGTTAGAAACATCAATTCAGAGTACTCCAAAACCGCTAAAAACGGCCATTCCAAGGCGCTGTAGCTCAAAATGCAAGCATCAGATACATACAAAACTACTATAGGGGCGTGCACTGAACCTTCCTAAAGACTTGCCACTAATAAAATAATATGGTCACAGCTGAAAGTCCCATAGGTACACGCATCACGACGAGAACACTGCACGCCAGTTCAGAGCCTTGCGCTTAGCGGCGATGGCGTACTTAATGCGCGTGGCAGTGTCGCCCTTATCGCTCCCGCGCTTCTCGGCCTAAACGTGGGAAAATGTTCCAGGTAGACGGGGGCCTTAAATCCGGAAACTTAGAATGAAAAATTTGATTATCTTCAAGGCAAAAATTGTGTAAAAACTTACGTGTCGTTACCGATACAGCAGAAAGGGGTGTTAAATTATTCTAAGATTATAATAAGTAACTCACAAAAGATGAAGGCGAAAAGCAAATTATACTGCATGTTGTCGAACAGAACAGGAAAAAGTGTCCTCCGAGACGACCAAAAAGTCACTACTAAATGTGATAGCAAATAAAAAAACGTGTTCTATGTAAAATTTGTATTTTTGGTTGTTTTAAGTATTTTTATTATAATAAACCATATTATTCTACATCTATATGTATTTTTCTTTACTCCCTACTTCCTACTTTAATTAGTAATTTCACAAATAATTTTGATATTTCCGATTTGATGAGCATCTCCTTCTAGTAGAGATAACTAATTGAAATTTTGCACATATGATGATAAGGACATGTGTAACAAAATGAGAGGGTGCCGTGACCTCTAGGTTAACATCATTTTTTCTTCATTCAAACGTGGACCACCCTAGTGCGTATGTATATATATGTGCGTGTGATAAGACTGGCTAATGTGCATTTTCTGAAAATAGTAAGAGTTAATTGTATCACATATCATTATGCAGTGAAAAGTAATAGACATAAATTCAGTTTCACAGCAAATCTTGATATTTTTCAAAATAGAATTTAATATTACTGTAGTTATTCTCAACAAATATTAAACAATATTTTTAACTTACTCAAGATCTTATTCTTTGCTGAAAACAAATGAATGGCTAATTCTATAAAATACGTAACTCATTATTTGAGCCTACTTTCCGATAAAAAGAAAGCTTTCTTCTTCCTGTCTACATATTTGTCTATGGCGTTTCCCTGTGTATACACTCCTCTAAAACTTGCGATTCCATGCACCGATTTACAGCAAACTTGTTACTCTCATACACAATTGTAGACGTCCAGAACTCAAATCGAAGTTATCACAGTGTGAGGCGATACACTTACATATAGTACACAGTAACCACACCTGCTTTTTTAAGTTTTCGACAATGATGTGCATTTATTTTCATAATCGCTAACTTTCAAAGAAAATTAAGTGAAGTGACAAAATTGGTACTTCAAAATGACACGTCAGCATCGAATTCCTGAAATTCACCTATTCATTAGCCCACCATTTTGTAAGATAATGCCACAAAAAATATAGATGAAAAAAGCTGGGGACAAAATAAACCTTAAGAACTACTCAGTCGATTTCACCCAAATTTCTATTTTTATGAACACTGGCACACGTCGTATTTTCAGAAATATTTTGAAACTTAACGGTTTAACAGAATTGATCCAAATTTTTTCAGCATAATTCCAAAATAATATTTGTCACTCAACGCAAGTTTCGTGAAAACTACTCCAGCCACGCAGTTTATTTTAAGTATATAACACTAACGTTTGGTAGGAACAATGCATTTTAAATAGCAAGGCTATCCTACATAACTTCTACATTGTTGTCCAATTTAAGTGTTCCAACTTCTTATGTGAAATTTGAATTATACACACATATTACCCAGGGAAACAGTTATTACTGTTTGTATGTACTTTGCTGATTAACCTGAGCATCGTAACACTTTATTTGGAAGTGATGCTTAAATGTGTAACAAACTTTTAAAATAGGAACATTTATATTTGGAACATGGGATATTTACCATTAATAATTTAAGTGAACCCAAGCCAATTATGATTTAAAGGTCATATTTTTAACTTTTTCAAGTGAATAAATTTATTTTTCTGAAAACAACATTGAAACTCTGATTATTGAAATGGATATCAATGAAACTTTGTACAGAGCTAATGTTTCTTTTACTGAATGCCTACTAATATAAAGTAACACAATCAGAAATTTCCCATTTTTTACACAATTTACGTGATTTGATGTACATTTTTTTTTATCGATTTAGAAAAGTACTTAAGTTTGTGTTTTTCATCTTGTTATGCTTACGCTGTGTGTGATTCTACTCCACCAGCCCTTTCCTCCACACAAATTTAAGTGAATTAACACACTATCAATATTTTCTTAAATAAACTTGAAAAAAAAACTAGGTTTCTACAAAATATGAACATACACATTACTTGGCATACATCCAGTTAAAAAATTTCTGTTATAATTACATACTTTGTAACATCATCACAGTTCAACTTAACTGATGTATGGATACAAATCATTAAGCCTAAGTCGACAGATGTTATGTTAGGCATGCGATATAAGGACGCAAAATTACCTGAAAGTAAATCTCAGGGCTCCCAAAAGTGTTACTTTAAATGTGAACTAACTATACCCAACTTCCAACAATATGAGTCACCACAAAAAACAGAGTGCAACAGGAATGTAAGTGCTGAGAAATAAACAAGTTTTATTAATTTTTGAAAGTGGATTTTGATTATTTACTAGGTGTTAAGTCATTCGAGTATATATAGCACAGAACAACTGTTTAAATAAACGCTAAATTTGGTACATAAAAAAATATAAGTAATAAAATAAATACTGTATCCACCATAGCATGCCAAAGACAACAATGTCTAATATCCAAATATAATAATCGCATTTAGCATTGTCACCTCAAAATTTAGGTGAAAATTTATGAAAATGCAAATTATCCGTACATTAACTGACACTGAAAAAAATGTGAAAAATACATGTCTTAGGGTTTTCAGTGTAAACAATTTACTTCAAATAAATCAAACTAAACCAAAAATGTGATGGAAGGAATTCTTTTAATTTATAAATTTTTAAGATTTGTAACAATTATAAAAAAATTGTTACTACTAATGAGGGGCAAATTATTTGTGTTGGTGTATGGTTCAGACTGTAACAAAGGGTATCCATCTTATAAACCTAAGGCGATATGAAGGCAAGAGTACAATTTAACGTCAACATTTATATTTTGTTAAAACACATATAACCTCTAATATTTTATAACTGGTCCAGAGAAAAAAAAAATTAATTACCACAAGTATTTACATTACCTTACAATGGTGCATCAATAACATTCAAAATACTGTAGCGTCATGCTAAAACACATTTTCACGCCTTTTCAATTTGCTTAAAATGTTCTGCAAGTATATTTATTGTGTATCTTTGTTTTGCCAAACAGATGAACATGTTTGAGGTACTTATGAAACCACAAGCAGCAAAACTCTTGTCACATATAAAATTATTTCAACTGAACTTTCTGCTGTATTCTATTGAAACTAATCTAATTTTTTGTATGCATAAGAAATTTTATAATTACACCCACAATGGTTTATGTTGTGTATTTCTGCCAAATCATTACATCAAATTTGAATTGTTTTGGGGAAACTTACCAAAAGCAAAAAAATTTCCTCATGCAGAAATGCATGTTTGCGTGTTCTCGTTGTAGGCGCAACATAAACACTGAGTTAAAAAGGCCATATTACACTGCAAGACAGCTTTCCACTAATATTTGATACCTGCAATAAGTTTCAGAAATAAAACTATTTATAAAATTTAAATTCACTTACATATATTTATGATAATTTTTTTAATATTTCAGCAAAAATACATACTTGATATGATAATGCATGTGCAAGTTGTGTATTCAGTCCATATTCTTAACATTAACATTATGGTGAATGCAGTGATGGGCACATCAAGTATGAGTCTCAATGTATAACATATTTTTTATCACCATCATCATCATGTAGGTACCATGCATGTCAAATATCTTTCCACATACGCGTTTACAAAAATATATGTTGGATTGAATATGTCTGACTGACTGACTTATGTCACTAGAAAAAATACAGAGCATTACTACATAAGTAAAAATATACACATTTCTTACACTGAAAAAAAAATGGCCCTTTAATTTATGGAACAAAAAATTTAAACAAATCTTATTTTCGCGTAATTACTTTACAAAGATTTTTATGAACCATCAGGTAAACCGGTCAGTCAGTAACAAGGACTGTGTTAGAAAATAATAAAATTGAGAACATTATTCACTCAAGACAATTACTGGCATCACCTAACTTGTTAACATCACACATGTCTGCCATTAAGTTCTTTACTGCGACATTTGACATGCATGGAAAATATACCATTTTTTAAGTGGCCAAGTACGTGGCAATACTAATGCCAACTTTCATCAACATGAAATAAATGTATAAAGTAAAAGTGGTAAAATAATGCGGTTGGCATAGTCACTAGGGTTCTCACCTCTCACTCAGGCGATCTCGGTTCAACTCCCAACGGGGTTATGCTCGGATTTGGGCACGTGAAAATAGTGCTCGAATATGCTTCTGTTGGGTGGAATTTCTCGGGAGTGTCTCGTTTTCCTTGGTGTTGCATTTCAGCATTACACAACATCCTTCTCAATTTCATCCTCCCTGCTCTAATGCAAGGCTATTGATGCCGCCCAAAATCTCTAAACTCTCAAATTAAACATGGAACTGGCTTAGCAAACTAACTTGTCAAGTACCCATATAAACTTCTTAGCTACAATAAAAGAGCTACAAAAATTTACAGCCTAACAACAATTTAAGAACTAGAAAGTGTATGAAATTATACGAAAGTTAGTCAAAATTACCTTTCAAGTTTGCATTATTTCTATTTCATTATTTTTATTTTTAAATTATTTTATTCCGATAGCGATATGGAGATGCAGATGCGAAACCTTTGCTCGATTGCCATTCCTATATATGGAAATACGTGGGATAGTGAGTGCTACCCTGTGAATCATATGGCTACGATAAGGGAGGTTTTGTCTATTTTGTTACTTACTTTTCAGTTCCAGGCAGGTTTCACATTTTTTTAAATATAGGCTTGTATAACTTTCCATATGTTTGTTATATCCAATTTTTGTCTCAGCTGCTGATTGGTCCTCCGTATTATGCTTGCTGCTTATGTTATAAGTACGTTTGAAAATAGATTGCTTCATTTATATTACTTTTTGCACAAGTAATGATAACTTTTACACTGAATCAACATATTCTTGCGCAAGTGCACTCTGCTAAAACCAAATTATTGAATTGTCTGAATGTTTATTCTCGTGCTATATACATTGCTCCGCCGATGTTGGCAATGACAAGCGTGCATTAGCGTTGCTGTAATGCTGACAATACAAAATCGTTTGGCAGATCACGTATATCATGTATGAAATTACAGCATGTGGTTTACGTCCTAGATAACATTTATTTGGCCAGTGGTTAGTGTAAAAGAGAATGTTGCTATAAATTAATTTTATATTTATATTGATTCTTATAATACAACATAATGCATGAAAAAATATCAATCGTAAACCAATAAAACAAGTTAGTAGATAGGTCTGGTATGTCCAAGGGTTTGGTATGTCTGAGGATCTGAGGATAGGCCACCTTCTAGAATCTACCATGTTTAATGATGTCACATCTACCATCTTGTTTCTGGCCGCCATATTGTTTGTGGATGCTATCCTGTTTCCGGCCTCCATCTTCTTTTCGGCTGCCATATTATTTCCAGCCACCATCGTGTTTCTGTCGGCCATATTGTTTCCGTCCACCATCTTGTTTCTGGCAGATATTTTGTTTCCAGTTTCCAGGAACTTAAAAATAAAACAATACAAGTAATGTTTAAAGCGGGCAAGGGGAAACATTTGCGTGGCGCGTGCTGGCACGCCTTTTCGCAACACAGTGGCACTAGAGTCGCGAGGAAGTGCTGATGCGGGAATGTGTCGTCTCGGCATTTTTTAATCGGGTCGTATCGTGTGACACGTAGAAGCAACTACTCGTCCTTCCATATGGAAACTAATAAAGTAGTACGGACTTTATTTCAGCGTACAAATATCTGATAGTTAACATGCATACCTTATTTCTATGCATTTTTCTTAAAGATATGTTGACTGATGGGAGAGCATAATAACATCCTGTACATTTATCCGTGCATGGTAATATCTTACTGCATTATTATGTCTTGTATGGAATTTATTAAATTAGCATGAGTTGAAAGTTAATTTAATGGAAATTGTCAGATGATCATGAATTACTATCACAGTAATAGTTTCATTTGAAATAACTACATCCAGCGCACACAGGAGATCTATATCTTAATTGAAATTACTATAATGGTATTGCTGAGTTAAATTGTTTAGATATATATATACGCAACTCGGGACTTGCGGTTCATACTGAAATTCTTAAAATTTTAGTAACGTTTGTTATTTAGGTTTCGAATAATTGCTTTGTAAGTTTAGATATGTGCTGTAGCTGTAAAAAGTAAATTATTATGTAAACGTAATAAATTGTAAAGGTAGATATTATGACATTATTTTAATTATAAAGCTACTTAAAAGCTAAAAGTTTTAATGTTAAAAGTGGAAATGGCTGAAATTTTGTTATTATTACAACGGAAATTAGCGTGGGTAGGGTGGGGAACTTATTGAAATGGTGGTGGATGTTAGAGAAGCTGATGCAAGGCAGCGAGAGGGTAGGGAGGAACCAAGCCTCCAACATTGTTACGAATTAGCTTTCAAGTCAATTCATACCTGAAAGGGGCTATGGGCGTAGCTAAATAATAAGTCATGATTAGGTAAAGCACAACAGTATAAGATTGGGTTTATTGAACATAAGGATTACACAATAACTATTTATGCGACCATTGATCGGAGGAGCTTAAGTGGAATACCAAGATGCTAATTAATTATATTAAGTTTTATTACCGCACGCCACTACTATCACAATCTAATTTGAAATTTCTCACGTTCATGTTGCCGGAGGCTGATTCTAGGAGGCGGTTAACGATGGCTGGACACACCGATCTCCACATCTTCTTGGTTCACTGCCCAGATGACAAAAGACGCCACTCCCAGTGTTGTCCAGTGTTATGTTGACCTATAACGGATGTTTAATATTTTCGGCCCCGTTTTCTGCAGTGGAGGGGGTTTCTGCAACTGTCTTTCGCAAGGTGTTATTGCAATCACGCTTGTGCCCTGGTTCAATGTTTGAAGGGTGATCAGGCAGTCCGTTCAGCAAAGGCCCTTTCACCTCATAACAATATGCAGCAGTTGTGAGACAATTACAAATACAGACATGCCTTACTGGGACTCGACACCAGAAAATATCTTTCCCTACGCTAGTGTGCAAACAAATGCATTACGGAAAACGGATTTGAGTATCAACTTCGAACTTAATCAGGCTAATGTTTCGAATGATAGGTTTTCTTAACCTAAAATATTTACAGGGCCGTCATTTGGAAAATATGTGACTGAGCCACTTAAAGCATGCAGGTTTACATGGTCTATCATAGCACTACTTGTCTGGAGAATTAGGTGAAAATCGGTTGATTGGTCCCTGAGAAATGCCATGAAAATCCATATTTTCATGATACGATCTCCATAAATGTAGGACAAAAAGTTATGTATTAGCACAGTCGATGTTTTTATACTGCCAGTATACAACATTAACTTTAAATATATTACAGAGTTTCATATACATATTGAACAGGTTGTTATTATAGCTGCCATTCTAAAAATAAGTATTTGTCACACAAAAAAAATATATAGTTTATGGCCTACCACAGGACAACTTCTTCGCCAAATTGTGTAAGAATGGGTTTATAGTTTTCCGAGATATGACAAAAACTAAATATTTATTATGGGGCTAACTTAAAAAATGGCAGATAAATGAGCCTCTCTATAAACAAATTTGATGGTTGTAATTGATACTGCCATCATACAAAGTATATTTGGAATTTATTTTCTTAATATAAAAGACTAAGCTAAAATATTTTTGTAGCCACAATTTTCAAAATAAGTGCCTGACTCACATAAAAAAATAACAGTTTACACCACCTGCTGCAGTGCAAATTTTTTGCCGAATTTTGTAGGAGTCTATGAATTGTTTCCCGAGATATTACATAAAAAACTTTATTTTTCATGTTGCATGCATATCTTACCAAATGGCAGACGAAAGATGCTCTGTGTAGACACATTTGATAGTTGTAAAATATACTGGCAGTAAACAAAATTAAATTGGGGATTATGAAATGGTTTTGATGAAAAATTATACTAAGCTAAGATACCTATTTTGTCACCATTTTGAAAAAAAGGGGCACTGCATTCTTAAACAAAACGATTTTACATTATCTGCCACACTACTACTGGTTTACAAAATTTGGTAGGAATCGGTTAATTGTTTCCCGCGATAAAATATTAAAACCTGATTTATTCGTGTGGAGCTATCTAACAAAATGATGGACAAGAGATAATTCATTTAGACACAGTTGATAGTTGTAATATCTACTGCCAGTGTACAAAATTAAGTTGGAATTGATTACATCGTTTCGACGATATAATATTATAAATTCAAATAACTATATGGCCGCTATTTTGAAAATAAGTGTCAGACATTTTTAAAACATACGACTCAACATCAAATGCCACAGTACTACTTGTTTTCCCAATTTTTAAGGAATCGGTTCAATTTTTGCCAAGGTATGACATAAGAACTTTATTAATTCAGGTATCACTATCGTAAACAATTGCTGATAAAAATGGCTGTATGTTAGCATATAACATTCTTGTAATATATATATTATTCTTGTATATAGATACCAAATAAACATAAAATATTTGTATGACCGCCATTTAGATGATAACTACCTAATCAAATTCAGTAACATTTCGCTGTCCTTTCATATTACTAATTATTACACATATTACTCATACCATTACTCACATGGCAAATATCGTGAGAATTGTTTTGGTAGTGTTCGAGATATAATGTGAAATCCTAATTTTTTAAAATGGAGGTTTATTTCAAAATGGCGTGCTAATAAAAATATCAATTAAAATTTTTAATGCATACACAATGCTCTACCAGCGTACAAAATTTGGTTTAAATCGGTTTAATGGTTACCGCGATATGACATATCACCATAAATATTTAAATTGCTGCCATTTCGAGTCAGGACCCGGCGTGGTGAAAAACTATAAAAGTCACGTGTCCTTGCTAAGTACTATACATGTATCGAGTTTCATGAAATTCTGTTTACGCGTTTAAAAATTGAAAGGGGCGGGCACAGACTCACACACAGTCACACAGAGAGGAAGGTGATTCCATAAGCCTTTCTTTCCTTCGGAAAGTAGGCTAGAAATGCAAATATTGTGTATGGTAGTTATGTAAACTAACGTATATTCGGCGTGGCAGGCCTTTTTTTTCACCCTACTTTCCGAAGTAAAGAAAGGTTTATGAGATCACTTTCCTGTCTGTGTGTCTGTGTGTCTGTGTTGGTATGTGTGTGTAGGCGTGTGCCTGGGTGTGTAGGTGTGTGACTGGGTGTGTGTAGGCGTGTGCCTGGGTGTGTAGGTGTGTGTGTGCCTGCGGGTTTTTTGTGTGTCTATGTGTGCGTGTGCCGCCCTTTCAATTTTTGAATGTGTCAAACCTAATTTTACCAAACTTTGTAAACATATAATACTTAGTACGCACACCTGACGTTTATAGTTTTCGACCACATAGGACACTTACTCTCAAAATGGTGACCATCATATCATTTGGGGCGATATGTCATATATCGGGAACCATTGAACCAATTTAAACCAAATTTTGTATACTAGAAGAGCACCCAGTAAGCATTAAATTTTGTAATGGGTAATGATGTTAATTTGCCATATTGGAAGATAGCACCAAATTAAAAAATTTAGATTTTTACATTATATATTGTTCATTATGATACCAATTCTCACCAAATTTGGCAGGGAAGTAATACTATGATTGACCAATTAAACGTAAGTGATTGCACTTGATTAGTACGTTATTTAAAAAATGGCAGCAATACAAATTTTAGATTTATTTGGTATATCTACTATACAATTTAACCAATTTCGACCAAATTTTGTATACTGAAAGTATCTATTACAAGCATAATATATACTAACACAACGACTACTGTGGGCCATTTTGGAAGATATCACCATACGAATATATAAAATTGTCATATGTCGGTAAATAATTAACAGATTCCAAGAAAATTTACAAACAGGTAATACTGATGAAGGTGATATTAAGTGATATGTTTCAAGCATGTCAGACACATATTTTCAAAATGGCGGTCATATGGCCATTTTATTATAGAATGCTATATTGTCGAATCTATGTAATCAATTACCACGTAACTTTGTATGCTGGCAGTAGATATTACAGCTATAAACTGTATTGATATTGAAAATATTTTGTTCTCCATTTTGTAAGATAGCGCCTCTTAAATAAATGAAGTTTTTATGTAATATCTCGGGAAACAGTTGACATATTCCTAACAAATTTGGCAAACAAATAATACTGCAGTAGGTGGTGTAAACTGGTATATTTTAAGTAGGTTAAGCACTTATTTTCAAAATGGTGGCTATTGAAATATTTTATTCAGTATATTTAATATGTAATCAAATTCCAACTGAACATTGTATTCTGGTAGTTTCTATTACAACCATCAAATTTTGTCTATGCAGAGCCTAATTTCTCTGCCATTTTGTAAGATAGCCTACCAGTAAAAAATAGAGTTTTTGTCTCATATCTCGGGATAAAATCAACCTATTTTTACAAGAGTTTCCGAAGATGTTCTTTGGTAAGCCATATTAATATATGTTTTTTTTTTAAATTGGGGACACTTATTTTCACTATGGCGGCTAAAAAATAATTTAATTTTGTGTGCTATATCTATGAAACTCTGCAATATATTTTGACTTAACTTATTTTTTTGGCTGTATACAATTATCGAATATGCTACCACATTGATTTTTTGTCCTCCATCTATGAAGATCGCCACATGAAAATTATGGAGATTTTATGCCATATTTTGAGGACCAATCAGCCGATTCCCACCAAATGTTACACTGGAACATTTCACCCAACTTGTACAAAATTGTGCACACCATAAATGCTTCAGAAAGCCATGTAAACTTTCATGATTTAAATGGATTTGACAACGATGTTCAAAATGGTGGCTTCATAAATAATTGAGGGAAAGTTGCTACATGTATTTAACAATTTAATTTCTATGGACATAAGAATCATAGTTTATAGAGCCTTTTTTTTGACAAATTTGTACGATAGCATCAAATAAGAAAATTAAGTTTTTATGCCATATCTCAGGGACCAAACAACCGATTTCCACTTATTCCTCACACAAGTAGTGCTACGTTAGGCCATGCAATATTTCATGTTTTAAGTGGCTTAGTCACTTATTTGCAAAATAACGGCCTTGTAAAATTTTCAGGTTAGTAAACCCTATGTTTCAAAACATTAGTCTTATTATATCTGAAGTTGATGCTTTGAATCCGACCTCCGTAACGCAGTTAATTGCATGCTAGCTCATGGTACTAGGCTTTCTGGGTTCGATTCCTGGGTAAAGCACGTGTGTGTTTGTAAGTCTCACTACTTTTTCATATGTTTCTGGTTTCATCTCTAATGTTATTGCTGTTAACGAGACGCCAAAGCCTTCCTACCAACTAAACTTTCAAGAACTTCATTAAAAATCATTTGCAGCCATGTAAAGGAAAGTATGTTGAGGTTCATTAGTTACTTCAGTAACTTCTTGTAGTTTTTGAATTGAAAATCAGAAACGCGACAGGAACAAATCCTTCTTCCGAACCAACATGAACAATCCACCTTTTTCCTCCTGTGTCATTCGTCATGACATCTGAGTTTTGTACATCTTGCCAGCACTTATTGATTGTGTATGCTTTGTAAATCCAAGTATAGTCAACGTAAATAACGGGTCGTTTGTTTTTTACGAAATTGTCATTGTTTGTCAGTACGCGTATCAACACCACCGTGCGACGTCTGTTCTATCCATTTAAACATACCTGTTATTTGTGCATTTGTTAAATATGAAACCCCATTTTCTCTACAGTTTTCCTCAACGTTTCTCTGTGACCGTGAAAAATAAATTTTCGTTTTCAACTCTGGCAATAATTTCTTGATTTGATTTTCATACCGTATAACGTTTTTGTATCTGTCGCTGATCAATACACTAACCAAAGTCATCTAAAATAATTTTTCTACCCCTATCGCCTTACGTGTTTTCTCGGGAGTACACGTATACTTGCAATTTTCATCTCTTTACGTATTTTGCGAATTGTATCTACGTAATTCCCTGTTGGAGCTACCGCTCGTTGTGTAGCATTTTCTATATTATATGTATGTCTTCCAGGGAGATTTTCAGCATTGAGGAGCTTTTACTATGAGTTGTAGACCGTTTCTTACTTGAAGATGCTATTTCCTGGTAACGACCTGGTGTCTACAAGAAAAAACCTGCTGTCTGGTTGCCTACTAAGCTGTTCTTATTTTGATTGTACTAACAAAAGGACTGACAAAAAAGGTTTTGAGAAATAACTGAGTAGTTTTCTTGAAACTTCAATTGCAATAAACATCGGAGAAAATTATCAATACTTATGAAAATATAATAATTCCTTTACGCTAACCTCTTAGATTGACTATTCATGCCGGGTTTAGTTTCAACATTGGCGATATACATTTATTTCATGAGAATTCTACGTCCCTTGATTCTGAGTAAGTCATCTTTATGTAAAAAATTATAAAGTATTCACTACATAAAATATTCACTCTAAATGAATTATGTACACGCATTGTTCAATTTGAAAATTTTGTATTGGTTAAAATTGGCAACTATAGCTAAAGCAGTCTAACAACACAGGCAATATTTTCAGTGATTTAAAAATATTATTAAATTACGCATTGAGACACTCTACGTTAAAATAACTGTAAAAATTCGTTTTCAAGGGCCGTACTGCCCTTAGGAATCGCTTTACACCATGAGACGTATTTCTGTTTTCTTTCACTACAGAACTGCAGCTGATGTTTGTTTTTCCAACTCATATTCACTCTGCATGCTTACAATAGGGAATATACAGTTCAGGTGTACGTGGCGTGTTACGAAACTTTCATTTTCATCGCCAGTATAAAACATTATATTTATTCATCACTTTTTTACATAACGACATCTGTGTGATAAACATCAAATACCTCAAACATTAAAAAAATAGTAATTTAAAAAATGCAGTTTCTTTATATAATCTTGGAAGTCAGCTAAATACTTTGAAGGAAAAAATTACTTTGAATTACTTCAAGTAACAACTCTACATGAAATTATTTATATAAATAACTATAACACAAAAAAAAACTGCTAACATTCTGCATAATATATAATTATGGAATTACAAATCACTTAAAACAAATATTTGTTCATACTTTCAAAAAAAGTAGAGAATATTTGAAGACTTCAGAACAATAAGAAACTGATTCCATTCAAATGCCGTTACATTGCTAAAAATAATTATTTACATTTTCAATTATAGATGTAGCAAAATATTTTATACCTAACGTAAATCTACCGTACACATAATTTTATACACACACACTACCTATATTTACAGGATTTCCACATTAATATGAAAAAAATAACAAGTGCCGTTGAGGTTTACATAAAAAATTCAACAAATTATTCCTCTGTCCAGACCTTAATTTAAACGTCCAATAGTGTGACGCACATTGGCAATCAATTATTTCAGTACAAAATAAATGCATTTATAAAAATGTAAACTTTGTATATGAAATAACGAAAATAATTAAAATTTATATACTTTGGATTTAAACTGAAAATAACCAAATATATATAAAATATTTTATGTGTATTTAAACTTCCTGCTGCTCACAAAATGTAAAAAGCAACGTATGCAATTCCAATTATCAGTATATAGAGTTACATACCGTAATATAAATTAAAATTAGTTTCTTTTACCAATAGAATGCAACCATAAAATAATTTAAAACAATAGTTTTCGAGCTAGGAAAGAAAAATGTATCGAAAAACCGCTTGGTTTATATTCCTTGGAGTACGACGCAGTATCCCCGTCATGTCGACGGTACGCCAGTAAGTGCTCATTACTCTTGAAGATCGCCTGCTTAGCGGCTCGCACACTGGCGCAAGCTGTCCGATACCGTTCCCGAGCTAGCAGTTCTGTTCCCGACAGTAGACACATTTCAGGAAGTTCCGCGGCGGCCAAGTGAGCAGCCGAAGGAGGGCTGTCCACCCAGGCGCCTGCAGCGATAGAGGCGCCTCAGATGCATTTGACGTTGTACCACCAGTCGCAGTTGTTGATGGCCTCGTTGAAGATTGTCCCCTTGGGACAGAGGAACGAGTCTCGCCGCCCGTCGCTCTGGCACGAGTGGAACACCTACAACAGTGACAACGACAACTCAGGCATATTACCTTCGTGGCTCCCTTGTCACTATGGTTACCAACATGATCAGATTTGCCGTAAATGGCACTTCCCACAACTCAACTCATCATATCTTACCCCAATTAAATGATCAAGGAAATTTGTTATGAAGAGGAACAGTTATAAATACTAACTTTAATATGCAAAGGTCATAATTATACACCAGTCAAAAAATTTTCTGATCACATACAATACCAAAATATTAGTTTCAACATTACTCGAAATTTTATGTGACAAATGACACCAACATACACTGGAAGAAGAAAAGATATGGTACACATCGCGGCAAACGCTACTTCAGCGAACGCTCGTGTTTCCGAATGCCACCTGCTGACATCAACTATGAGTATCTGTGGCCATTTGGTTAGAAAATCAGAGTAAACGTACCTGTAATCCCGGAACTTGTAAGTAAGTTACTGTCCCAGTGTTTATTAATAAACTCATTAGCAAGGGAAACGTAAGTGGGTACAGGCACAGGACATGGTGGTATGTATAAAGAAAATATCAAAATATTATACCACACAAAGCATGTATTGTAGGGAACTAACAATTACAGGATGCACTTAGTATGTTGCTGAACCACCCGTAGCACGGAGAAGGCGGCGATATGTTTGGGCATGGAGGCATACATATGTAGAATGTACTCCTGCAGATCCTACCGCAGCTGGCGCAACTGACCTTCCAATCCACCGTAGTTCCTGCTGGGCAAAGTTGCCGTCTAATTTGGTCCCAAACGTTCTCGATGGGCGAGAGGTCTGGCTACTTTGTTGGCCAAGGAAACATGTTGACATCACGAAGGCAGGCCAGAGACGCCCGTGCTGTGTGAGGCAGAGAATTACCCTGCTGGAAAGTGGTGTTATCAAGCTATACCAGGAAGGGAAGCTCTACATGGTCGCAGGATTTCTTGGACGTATCGCCGCGCCATCAGGGTTCCTTCAATCACCACAGTAGGGTGTGGGAATGGCAGGGAATGTCTCCACACACCAATAAACCTTTCGTTGGAGCAGTGTACCCCTCTAAAATGAAGCGTGTATCACGGCACTGGCCAGAAATTCTCCAGATTCGAATTCGGTGGTCTTCTGCATCCAGACAGAGCCGTGATTAGTCGGTGAAAATCACTCGTTACCAATCCGCAAGCTGCCGTGCTGCCCGTTTCCGGCAGGTCACACGTGGTCGGTGATACTCCGGTCGTAATGGTAGACGTCGTACGGGACACCGCGACGACAGATCATTCTGTACTAGCCGCCTGGATGTGGTACTGGTGGACACCGGCGTACCCCCAGCTGCCGTGACACGTTCGTGGATGGTGCGCAGTGACACCCGTGGAGTGCTTGCGGCTTGTCGCACGATGAAACGATCCTTCCAGCCGACGGTCCACCGAGGTCGACCCGAGCATTCTTGACTGGTGCTTGTACCCTCCTGTTCCCACTGCGCCTACACCGACTCACAGTGTAGGCAGAACGGTTCAAGTGGCGAACAACGCGCCGAAATGCCCATCCTGCCTCTCGGAGGCCGACGATGCGACCTTTCTCAGACTCTTCCAGCTGGGCAAAGGCTTGTCGAATGCGCCGTTGGGGCATGCTACGTGTTCACTGAACTTGGCTCACACTGATACTAACACCTTATTCGGTGTATTGTAGCTATGCATGATGGAGGGATATGTATATCCCCTAGCGGCACATCAGCGCAAGCAAACCGTATTAAACGCGAATGGGACACATGTCGGGTTATGGCGATGCTGTGTTGTACTCACGTGACTCTTCCATGGATATCAATATTTCGCAAATGGGTGTATTCGACATATTTTCGAAGAACTTAGAGATAAAGGATACATGATGCCCCACCCTATGCCCATACTTGGGAAGAGCATAATTGCAAATCAATTTTTATCCACTACTGTGAAAAATTGGGATTGTCATCTCTATGCAGAGTTTAAAACCACATACAACTTGTGCAGTTACGTTTGGTGCAAAATAAGTTATATCCCTACAGTAACGAAACAAAACGTAATGTTGTTTGACGCAGACTGAGTTATATCTAAAAATCGGTTCGCTGCAAAAAATGTCATATCCTGTATTGCTTTATTTGTGTTACATCAAGAGTGCTTTAAATGTTTGCGCATAGGTTGATGTGAGCGACTGATTTGTTGTTTATAATCTGTGGTATTTAGTTGTAAACATTATTCATCGAATGCTATGGTGTTTGGTGTGTGATGGAAGTTTGTACACTTTTATTTTATTGTAATGCATAACTCTTCCCGCAAACACAAAACGTGACAGAAATGCTGCTTTAATATGGTTGTTTACTATATTCTGTAATTGTTTTCCATGCATGATAAGTTTCATCCAAATTCATTTCAAAATATAATTTATATACTATGTCATTGTTCTGCTGAAAACAAGTTATATATCCAACCTTTTCCTGCAAAGTAAGTTATATCCAAAATGTTTTGATCAATTCCTAGAATGTTAATCCCAATTCCAGACGCTAATATTATGTAAACAAGTGTATATGGTGTTGGATATTCAGACATAAATTATAAATACACCATGTTAGAATAATATTGTGCTAGTAGTTTTTGCCCATTCCCCAAATTTTTATAATATCGATATATTCTGATTTGCAATTGTGCTCTTTACTTGATAATACTTTCAGTTTCAGGATACAGGAAATCCGGTACAATACGGGACAGTTGACAACCCTAATTGCTACTATTGCTGTGGTCACAATATCACGGTATTGCGGTGCTGCATTATTGGAAACAATAGGGTTATTACTATATAGTCGTATAGCTCAGACAAAGCTAGACGAAAATATATCATATCATATTTGTATATAAGTCAATAATCAACCATGTTTGATGTGGCATAAATTAAGTTTGTGTATATTCATAATAATTATTTCGTGTCCTTAAAAAAATTATAAATTTATTATAATTACTCGTGATACAACATACACAGAGGATACTGGCATCACAAAATATTAATCTTAACAAACATAAATGAACTGGTTATATTTGCTACCATACAAGACACGAGAAAAGCCACTTTAGTGGAAGCGTACTTTAGTGAAGTATTTAAAATAAGTGGACCCAATGCATCACACACAACAAAAAATGAACTAGATATTAGCCAATGGACATAAAATTATATACTTTGATATTAAACAGAGAACATTTAATAAAAAATAATAAGTGAAAACAAAGATAGCTGTAGTTTTTGAATACAGTTTTTCTGATCTGTTTATTAAATCATGTGATTGATAAAATTGTTTAATATTAAAATTGTTTATAATTGAAATAAAATTAATGCACATAGCATTTCAAAAGTAAAAATGCAAACCTACAACTTAAGTGTGCGCCTGCTACACTCAACATAAAATTTTTATATTAAAAAAAAAAATAATAATTTTCACGTATTTAACGATATTCAATAATTTTTTTTAGGAGTAAACATTGCGTAGCAATTGATGCAATCATTGCAAAGGAATCCTCAGAAGGACCAGGAAATTGGAGACCGTTACTATTAGAAACGGAAGTAGAGCTACAAAATGAAGGAAATGAAACACCCGGAACAAAAATTAAGCTTAGGGTGAAAAACTTTTTAAGGAGAATTAAATATGAAGGCACGGATGTAGATTTCATATACTAAATATTAAAAACGTACTGATTTACCATTACAACTAGCCATATTTCTTCTATAGCGATATTTTGCATGTCAATTTATCAAAATAAAACACAAAGAAACTATGTTCCTGAATGTAAATGCTCCAAACCCATGGATGCACATGCAGAAGACGCCATGTTATTGGTTTGATGGCGGTTGCCAAAATGTCCCCGGCAGAAAGGCCAAATGTGCCTAGCTATGCGGACAATTGGAAGACAGTGTTAGTCCAGGGAACTTTATTAGAGTGCGTGGGCGGTACTAAACGGGACAAATACCATGGAAAACGTGTACACTGGAGAGAAAACGACCTGTGATCAAACGCCGTGCGCATGGTAGACACATGGTACGAACACACTGTGAGAATGCAAGCCTAGCTCTGCGTGTCTGGTGTACGTTTAGCGGTACTTAAAGCAACTGCGGGACACCAAGCTACGTCGGGAAGCAAAGTTAAGCTCTGTACTAACTTCCAACACATGAGTGCTCAAATATTTCTAAACAGCACAATTGTACTAAAATAGAAATCAAATCACAATTATTTTAACGTAACCAAAATACTTAAATAACTAATAAAGCAAAAAATTAAAAATTAGCGAAGTTGAGAACGATTCGAAAACGAATGTGCATAAAAATTTTGCCAAAATTATAAAACGCTGTAGCACGATACGACAGCCTCGACAAAACGAAAAATGTATATTAGCCAGTAGAAAGCCAAGTCGGCAGAAGTTGATTCTGTTTCTACTTTTCCGCCATGCAGTGCTGGTCTGGGTGCACAAAGAATATAGACACAGCATTACAAAACAACATTTACTGCTGTAATAAATAATAAATAGACTGTACTGGCGACAAAATCACCTTTCGATTTCTTTTTAAATGTATTTCTTTCGCAGTTGTTGTCAAAAACGAAGAGTAATTTAATTTATTGTGAGTTTATACGGCAAATATCACATGTTACGTGAAAAACTTGGAAATTTTAAAAATTTTCCATCATCCAAGTGCAACACTCGTCGAGTGTATTGTGATACTCTCGGGGTATTGTGAACCCTGGATAAAATATCAGATGAAATTTCATCGTGCTGTGACGTGTCGTGTCGGGCTATCATGTCGTGCTACTGTAACTCTAGTGTAAAACTCGATAGCTTCAAACATGAAGATAGTTCGCGCGGTAATTACAACACAGACAGAATGCAGTTACAACTATGTGTTTAAAAAGCATCCCGGTCGGAAACAAGTGATATTAGTGATGCAAGAAACACAAACTTGTTTGCACGTGGTGAACAGCTGTTTTGGCTAAAATACTATTTGTATTTATTAGACAATCTACAGAGGAGCATAGTGTTCTGCGTTTTCTTGTAGGGCCTGTTTATTACGTCTGCTGACAAATACATATAATTTACTCTGTATACTGTATGCATGTACGTACGTATGGATGTGTGTATGTGAGCATGTAAGTACGCGTGCATGAACGTATGTTTGTATATGCACGCATTCATAAATGTATACATAAGCGTAGAAATACAAAGATTTTAAGTTGTTTGTGATTATATTAATATTAATTCTTGTGGCTTAACATAAATGTTTACTTGGCCTAAATTCACGTGATGGGTATCATAAACACGTTTATTATTCTCTATAATGTACCCTATATATGCCCTATGTTATTACACAGACTGTTTGAGCCTCAGTAGAAACCAAACTTATCAAATATCACCTGAATGTAACTGCAATCAGTTTGATGTAAACAGGCTGATTGACTGAAGTATCGACAGCAGTGTTGGCAGTGGAAAAAGAAAAGCAATTCTACGTTATATCATTTTATTTATTTTAATACTCAAAACCGATAGTCTCGGAATATTAATTAGCACTGCTTTTGTCACATCTGAGAATGAAAATCCGCTATTAAAATACAGATATTAATATTAATTAATTAATATTTTTAAATGAGAAAACGCCATAATTTTCAATTAAAATGGTATTTTTCTTTGTCATTCAAAAGGCTTCTTCTGCGATTGATGTCACTGTTTTACATTCGTGTCAGAAGGTTACGTGTTCAAATCCCGCAATCAGCCATGAATGAGAGACCTCGTCTAACTTCACAGGGCGTGAAAATGAGCAATTAAATAAAACATCAAAGACAATATTTATGAGGAACATTCAGGAGATGATTTGGCAGTTTAGTAGGAATTAAACACAACTCTGTAGACGAAAACTCTTAAATATTTCCTACATTTATGATATTGTTTATAAATTTCAGAACCAAATTTGCAAACAGTTTATCACAATTTTGAAAACAGTATATAGCGTAAAGCACAATTATGCAGGCGACACTTGATGTTTTCTTGCTGAAAGTCACGTTGCGATGATGGAAATACTCGCCCATGGTTTACAATAGCCTTCCGCAGTACGATCGTGAAGGAAGAACACAACACCTACGAAAACGTAAGAACGAAACTTTCTTAAATAATAATCCATACTCATCCGAGAATAAGATCCCTGAAACTTTCGAACACTATTCAGATGAACTGACTAAATACTCAGTTTTAAACTCCTTGTTAAATTACGCCCTACCAAAGATTTTCTCACGGAAACGAAATTATATTTAATTACTGAAAAACGTTGTAGTATTGATTAAAAAAAAATATTTACTGTGGCACAAAAAAAGAATTGTTGTGTAAAAAATAAAAACACTATATTGCAGAAGACATATACAAACGTTATTTAGTGAGCTAAGTTTACTTTGTAGCGAGCGACATGTGTGACCGAAGTATGTAAGGGGCCTTTTGATCATGAGGTAATGGTTCTAGTTACGGGAGAGACAATACCAGCGCGTCTTTCGTATATGTCTTTTTACGTTAATTTTGTGAGCAGTTCCGCCAAGTCTCGCTGTACGAAGCTCAGATATTAACACACAAAATAAAAGAAAATCCAATATGCTTTGATTACCAGACCAGGTAATCGGTGCATTGATACAGGATGGTGAAGGCTGTGCACGTTAAGTGATCACTGTTCAAACAAACCTCTGAACAAAATCACTGCTCATAACTACATAGGTGCTACAGTACACACTGGTATGCAGTCTCCTAGTTAAGTCCATAACACATTAAAATAAAATCGTTTTCAAGACTTGACGTTATATTTATTATATTGCGAGTGTAATATTGAAATATATGGCAATTTTAGTTAGTGCTTTCTATTTGGTATACAATAGATTACAAATTCTCGTATTATTAAAATATTTAAATTTATAATTATACAAAAGTTTAACTTATTTGGATCATGAATAAAGTGAATAGTCCCATGACAGTGTTAATTTTACACATGGCACGAGAAGTAAAGTAGATCCTAAGAAGGGCTTTCAAATGTACTTAATTAACCGTGAAGAGCGTATAAAATTATGTTGATCAGCTGCTCACGAGAATTTGTGAGAAGAGAAATGAAGTTTCTTGAGGAGGCGACATGGGTTCTTAACTGGAGTCACTATCGTTAGATAACAAGAAGCGGGAAGATGCATCTGCAAAAGAAGAGTTACTGGACGCGTTTTAGAAAGTGTTCCATCACCGCGTGTTTTATCCACCGGCTTACGTAAGTGTGTTTCTTCTCTCTACGAACATCCGGACGCCGTCGGAGCCTCTTCTTCTGTGCGCTACACTTCCCCGCGGGCAACGCGGGCTGCGAGAATGCAACCTCCTTGAGGCTCCCGCCTACCTACAGCTTTCTTCTATTTTCGAGGCCGAGAAGCGGGAGCGATAAGGGCGACACTGCCACGTGCATCAAGTGCCCCATCGCTACTACGCGCAAGGCTCTGAACTGACTTGCAGAGCTCTCGTCGCACTGCGTGTACCTATGGGCCCTTCAGTTGTGACACTATTATTTTATTGATGGGAAGTCTGTAGGAAGGTTCGATGCATGGCCCTTGAGTAGTTTCGAATGGATCTGACAAGTATATTTTGAGATACAGCGCTTTGAAAAAGTAGTTTTTATCCATTTTGGAATACTCTAAAATGGAGATTGTAACGTGTGTTACAAGAGCCCTCGTCTGAGGCGTATGTTCTTTTCGTAGATAAACAAACTCGACGCACGCTTAATAGTTTTGTGGTAAAACTAGTAATGTCAAACACACTGCAAAGTAGCTGAAGCGCCACGTAGGCGGGAGCCTAACTGCGCCGCCTACTCTGAGCTTTCTAGCTCAGAAGCAAGCGAGCCGTAAGGACGATACTGACACGCGTACCTAGGGCACTATGACTCCTACGTGCAACGCGTTCAACTGGTGCGCAGAGTAACCGTTTTAAGATATGTCAGAGGGCTCGGAAATAACATTTATAATATGCATGATGTATTGAGAGTTTTACTNGATACTGACACGCGTACCTAGGGCACTATGACTCCTACGTGCAACGCGTTCAACTGGTGCGCAGAGTAACCGTTTTCAGATATGTTAGAGGGCTCGGAAATAACATTTATAATATGCATGATGTATTGAGAGTTTTATTCGTATCTCGTCTGTAGTGTGAAGTGTCATCGGTATGGTGGGAACACGTTTAGTGGTTTCGTAAAAACGCTGATTTCAAAACTTTGCAAAGTAAAGCGCCAGGTAGGCGGTGCCCTTAACCATCTTGGACGCGGTTTTAGTTACTTCACGCCTGCTGATTGTTCGTGGTTATCTCAGCATCTATTAAGTAAAACTGTAAAAAAAAAAAAAAATTAAAAAAAAATGCATGTAACTGCAAATATTTTTATTATGGGCTGTTCACGGCTAATTACGAACTTTCTTTGAAATCGACCTTTGAAAAATGCCATTGTCCCTACCTTCATCTACAGGATGAGTATAAAATAATACCTCAACTTTAAAGGTCCATAATATCAAAACCAAACAACCTACAACCTTGATTGACCAATAAAATGAACCGTGGAACTATGAAGTTTGTTTACTATACATTCATAAATGTTCATTGTGACCACCGTGAGCGGCCTGAATGACATCAACGGGATAATCAAACTCATTCTACGCTCTTGTCAGTGTGTCATGTGTTACGGTTTGGATGGCGTTCGTAACGCTCGGTTTGAGATGGTGAGGGGGAAGCGAGCTCACATTTGACATGTCAATATGAAGGGTACGGTCTGATGTTTCCTTCATGTCCCGAGAGATGACACTAGGAGCGTCTGTCGTCGCACCATGAGCGTGTGTTGTGTGTTAGTCCGCATCATGATGGCGACGGAACAACGGAAGGCGACGGAACAACAGAAGGCGTTATGTGTTATTCAGATTGCTAAATGCGCATCGGTTACGACTGTTCAATGTGAATTCCGTCGCAAATAAGGACGCTGTCCTCCCGATAGTGGAGTATAGTACGTTGGTTTCGTCAGTTCCGTGACACAAGGTGCCTTTGCAAAGGCAAAAGTTCCGGACGGCCGCGTGTGTTAGAAGATAATGTGCAACGGNGTGTTACGGTTTGGATGGCGTTCGTAACGCTCGGTTTGAGATGGTGAGGGGGAAGCGAGCTCACATTTGACATGTAAATATGAAGGGTACGGTCTGATGTTTCCTTCATGTGCCGAGAGATGACACTAGGAGCGTCTGTCGTCGCACTATGAGCGTGTGTTGTGTGTTAGTCCGCATCATGATGGCGACGGAACAACGGAAGGCGACGGAACAACAGAAGGCGTTATGTGTTATTCAGATTGCTAAATGTGCATCGGTTACGACTGCCAATTCCGTCGCAAATAAGGACGCCGTCCTCCCGATAGTGGAGTATAGTACGTTGGTTTCGTCAGTTCCGTGACACAAGGTGCCTTTGCAAAGGCAAAAGTTCCGGACGGCCGCGTGTGTTAGAAGATAATGTGCAACGGATTCAACAAGCTTTCGTTCGCTGTCCAAGAAAATTAACTCGACAAGCTAGCCGGGAAATGCAAATCCCTCAATCGATGGTATGGACAGTGTTGCGAAAGCGATCACTGCACAAACCATACAGGTTACAGCTTGTACAGGATCTTACCGAAAGGGATAAAGAACTGATACGTGATTTCTGCGTGTTCGTTCTTGCCCAGACCGAGGTAGAGGATGCCGTCATGTCTAAGCTGGTTTTTAGCGATGAAGCAACGTTCCATACTAATGGTAAGGTGAACCGGCACAACGTACGGATATGGGGTCAGGAGCCTCTACATGAAACCACCGAACACTAGCGCGCTTCCTCCAAAGTGAACGTGTTTTGCGCTGTATCCAAAGACACTGTTTCCGGCCCTTTATTTTTTCACGAGCCCACTGTTATTGGAATCCCTTATTTGGACGTGCTTACAGAGTGGTTGTTTCCTCAGTTAGAAGAGACGNAAGTGAACGTGTTTTGCGCTGTATCCAAAGACACTGTTTTCGGCCCTTTCTTTTTTCACGAGCCCACTGTTATTGGGATCCCTTATTTGGACGTGCTTACAGAGTGGTTGTTTCCTCAGTTGGAAGAGGTGGTGGGGGACTTCATTTTCCAGCAGGATGGTGTGCCACCTCATTGGCACCTAGCTGTTCGCGGATACCTGAACGAGACGTTGCCGCAACGCTGGATTGGTCGAGGTGAAGCTGGTGACCAGACTCTTCATCACTGGCTCCCAAGAAGCCCGGATCTTACTCCGTGAGATTTTTTCTATGGGGGTATATAAAGGATAGAGTGTTTCGTCCACCATTGCCGGCTAACATTGATGACCTCAAAACGAGAATTACGGATGCCATCCAAACCGTAACACCAGACATGCTGACAAGAGTGTGGAACGGTTTGATTATCGCGCAGATTTCGTTCGGGCCGCTCGTGCTGATCACATTGAACATTTACAAAGATATTATAAACAAACGTCACGATTCCACGGTTCATTTGATTGATCAACCAAGGTTGTAGGTTGTTTGGTTTTGATATTATAGACCCTCAAAGTTTGGGTATTCTTTTATACTCATTTTGTATTTTAACGGGCGTCCTGAATGGTATGCGCCCATCAAAGTAGGTAACGACGGAGGGAAAGTAGTTCCACGTCCTATTATGTACAATTAATGGTAATGTAAGGTAAATATTTGTGACGACTGAAAAGTTTTATTTTTCTTTCCGTTTTTAAATGCAAATAAGTGTATGAATTAGCAGATATGTAAAATTTTTATTTTTATAATTATTCTTCAATTTCATTTGACCGATGCATGAAAAAACGTGACGAGGTCCATGGAAACGTCAATTTTACATATGGTGGAAGAATACACTAAGTGCGTACAAGTAGATCGTAAGCAGGGCTTTCAAAAGTGTTCAATTTACCGTGAACAGCCTATACACATTGTTTGACGTGCAGAGTAAAGTGGTTAGTGATAAACCACTATATATGTTGCTCACGGTTAACTCCACACTTTTGGCAGTCCTGCTTTCGATCTCCTTTCCTTCTCATTTTGTATTCTCCTTCCATGTGTAAAATTAACGTTGTCATGGACCTGATCACTTTATTCATGCGTCATCCAAGTAAAACTGTGGAATTGTTCATAATATCTAATTTCATGTTTTAATGTGTGTGAAATAAGTAACATTAACTTCCATATGCCATACATTTTAACATTACGCTAACAATACAGCGTTCAGTCTTACAACTATTTATAATATTTCACTGCCACTTTAATAAGGATCCTTCAAATGAGTGTGAGACTAGCATATGTGTAGTTATGGGCAACTATTTTGTTCCAGGGGTTGATTTCAAAAGTGCTTACTTTGAAGTGAACAGCTTGTAATTAAATTTTTATAAGTCATACGACATTGAACAGAGTCGTATTTTATTTTGTCGTTTTATGCACATAATAGTAAAAACTGTCATATTTACGTATCTAACAGTCTCATAGTTTCAAATCATCGATTCACGAATGTTAGCACCGGGTTGATTTCGCCGTTACTTTTCCGTGTAGTGGACAGATAAAAAATAATCTACAAAGTTAGAACTGTAGCACGGTTTTCAAACTGACATATGGAGGAATGGTACATTCAAGACACCATTATCATTATAAACAATATTTCCGAATCCTCCAGCATGGTCAAAAAGGCGTTTTTATGTTTATGCAAAACTAGGACAGACAACTGCATTGTTCATTGTTGCAGACTTTCTATCATTAAAATTAAAATAATAGATTCAACTTCACTAGTTAAACCCAGCAAGACAGTAGGCCTTTATTCCGGGCTATGTGCTTCTTTCTGCATAGCGGCGACGGGGCACTTGCAGCGCGTGGGGGTAGTACTTATGTTATCACTGCCCTGCTTCTGTGGTTCAAATGCGGTAAATAAACGTCAAGCATGGGGTACATTTGAGATTTTTATACAAATCATTAAATTCTACTGATATATTTTATTATTGATTGTTTGTAGTATTGTGAACTAGCTGCAAACTAAGCAAAACCGTATATTCGTACGTGTTAATTAAAGATAAACATTTTTTAAATTACATTGTTTTTATATAATTAGAAGTCGAAAACCCAATTTACCCTAATTATCCCACACTTGCTACAACGAAATAATTTAAAAAAGTAAAACATATACATCCGAAAGTCTCGACGATAAATTGATATACCAAACGGAATATAATAGAAAAACATGTTGTATGTAAGTAAATATTTCCATTTTTCGATCTGTATCTGCCAGAAGAGAGGAATATTGCATTCGGCAATATGTTAGATTTCGCAGCCTTCTGTATTTTCGAACCACAATAGGTTGCTCATTCGCTGATACCTCAGTGAGAAGGCTGCGTGTTATGCCATATTAATTGGTTTTATTTTGTCGGTTGCAATGCACTTTTTGCGTACTACTAAGAGTCACCTGGTCGTTTCAAGAGAGTTGTGGCTTCATGGGTGCAGCGTCGTCTTAATACGACGCGGGAAAGAGGCAAAGGAAGGGGGAGCCTAGGCAAACATAGATCATCAACACCAATCCTGATTCTACAATATATATTAATCTCCTATAGGCATATTTGTGATGGACTCCAAATCTTGGACGTGTACGGTGATTGTAGCCGGGCCTGATGCTGCTCCGGTGTGATTATTTGTGGCCGGTCGAGTGATGTGTGAAGATGATATAATGTCAGCTGGATACACAATTCATTATCCGTCATTTCAGTACAGGCATTTTTTCGAACGTTACATACGCATTGATTTGGACACAGCGTAGGTAGGTGTACAGATACGAAATGGCGTGGCGGTTCCTTTGATGTGGGCGTGTCCATTCTCAGATTGGCTGCGCGGGGCTCTGTATTGATCCTCGTGTCTGACTGACCACTGCGTGCAGCGAATTACTCCTAATAGTTGAGGCGCTGGCTGACAAGTTAGTAAAGAGGCGCCGATTGGTGAAAGGTGTCCGAACTTTGCTGGCCTGTGACGCCGTTTTGTTGGCGTGTGCGGCTCGAGTTCGTGGAATAAGCGGATGTATTGCCTCTGTCATATCGCGATGCTATGAAAATATTACAAACTCGAGCTGGTACAGTTACCGATATAAAAATTCAATTAAAATATTTTTTTTATTAATAGAAACTGTTTCTCTATGTAGAATTTAAAACAATGTATTACTGCATCACATGACATGCGCTGGCCTTCGTTAAACGTGAGATCGATTGATAACTTGGCGTAGTTCTAGTTACTGAAAAATGCTCCCTATAAATAGGAACTCGTTCACACTTATCAGTGCCATCTCAAAAATGGTTGAAAACTAATTCTTCTCTTCTCAAAAAGGTGATTAGGAAAGGTTTTGAAAAAAATGCATGCAACCATTTAAATTTATATTTATAGCGGAAAATTAATAATTTTTAACGTTTTAAATCGTGGCGCCCTTNAATGCATGCAACCATTTAAATTTATATTTATAGCGGAAAATTAATAATTTTTAACGTTTTAAATCGTGGCGCCCTTCTGTGGTGTCCTTCTGGCTATCTGAAAGAAATATGGTAGAAGGGTTTGTAGAAGGGTAAGGGGGGGGGGGCAACTCCCTGGTCGTCGTGTAAGTGTTCGAAGTCTACCCTGACACTTTGAACGAATTCGCGTAATTCTCAGGGGGCTAGTCATGGCGACCTAGAGACTAATGGCTGGTGGCTACAGCGACCTTGCGGGGTCAGTCGCGTGCTAGTCTCTGCCACTTTCACTTTCACCGTTGGTGGGAGGGACTACCGGAAGAAGATACAAGCGGTCAGATGACCTCAGCGCTCTCTGCCTTCTTGTTTCCTATGGCTAGGACCGTCTGCTTCTGGCGAAAATGTTAAAACATTCNATGACCTCAGCGCTCTCTGCCTTCTTGTTTCCTATGGCTAGGACCGTCTGCTTCTGGCGAAAATGTTAAAACATTCAGGCGCGGATTATGACAAAGCATAGAGGAGGAGGAGGAGGGTGGTCTCGCGGTCAAGTACGCATAAACAGTTGCAATTAAAGGTAGGAAGGTAGGTATGTTGGACTTAACGTCTAATCAACTGCGAGATCATTAAAGACGCAGAAAGTTGCCCAGGGAAGCAGGGGTGGGGAAAGAATCGGTCATGGTATTTATAAATTACGCTAGCATTCTCTTGGAATGATTTCGTAAAACCATGGAAAACTGAAATAAAGATAGTCGGACATGGAATCGAACCTGGGTCCTCCTGAATGCGAGGCCAGTGTTTCACTACTGTGCCACATCACTCGATGTGTTAGGAAAAGTAAAACATCCTGGACATTTTGAAACCACACACTTTTCTTCGCTCGGGTGAACTTCATGAAAACTGTACAGTCAACTATATAATATTTCAATATATTCTTCGNCACACACTTTTCTTCGCTCGGGTGAACTTCATGAAAACTGTACAGTCAACTATATAATATTTCAATATATTCTTCGAAAATATGGTAAGATATACTTCCTAATTAATAAGTTGTTCAGAAAAAAAGCTCATATTTTAGTATATTATTCAATGCCACGATGATACACTACAAGTTTACCTAAAAATCGGCCACGGTGGCTGAGCGGTTAGACTGATCGCCCCCCACAAAGGCGAACCGGGTTCAATCTCCGGCAGGTTCACTCCAGATTGTCTCAAGTGGGAATCGTGCAGGACGATGCCGCTTGTCGNGAACCGGGTTCAATCTCCGGCAGGTTCACTCCAGATTGTCTCAAGTGGGAATCGTGCAGGACGATGCCGCTTGTCAGTGGGTTTTCTCGAGAATCTCCCGTTTCCCTTGCCCTTTCATTCCGGCGCTGCTCCGTACTCACCTCACTTCACCCTCATTGGCTGTCAAGACCTTGATGTTAAAAGCCGCCTAAATCTCTTCACTCACTCACTCACTCACTAAGAGAGGTCGATAGGTTCGATATAGTGCTCTGATAAGAGTTTAAGGGACGTGCTTTCCATTTTTACTTCCATATTTCGTGCAAAAGGTGCGTAGATGACAGTGTCGAAAAAGTTTTTGTTTTTGTGGAAATAAACTGTAAAATTTATTTGTGCAACGCAACATTTTCAAAAGGAAATGAACGGCATTTAATTTTTTCCATCCAATTTTTCATGAATTTGGTTTCGAAGTCATTGATATGTGAGGGGGACTGCCCCCATCGCGCTTCCTCCTTCCCGTAAATACGCGCAGAGTGCGCAAGCTAGATACCAACGAACTATGTTCACGCCTGCCGCTTTCTTATCGTTACTGTCTACATGTTTTTGTGAGAAGCCATTTTATAACGTGTCTCGGCCAATCAAATTTAAGATACTCCGATAGTGAACGCTCCTAATTCTCGGCCAGAAAGTTAAGCCACGTAACAATAAAAATAATATATTTATGTAAATGGGAGTGAGCTAAGGTATCTTGGAGTGCAACTTCTCGTGGAACTTTTTCGTGAAGAACAAGTTACCCTACCTGTGGTCAGACACACTGACTAGCGAATGACTGAAACTTCACGAGTCCTGGCATGCAGGAATATATACAGTATTTATCTCACGGTGCAAACCAAGCCATTAGTGGGTAGCAACTGAGAGCACAGATACCAAACAGCTGTGTGCAACGTGAACTGAAAACACTCAGGCCAGTGAAAAGTAACCTTACTGCACAGCACTGTACAGTAAGTACAGTTTGGCTTTAATGTTCTCAAATTAGAGAGAAACAACTGCTCCGAAAATGTGGAACAGGGAAGTTATCGGTAATAACATGTATGAAGGAACGACTATGGAATTTGATTGAATTGATTTCTAAAAAGCACGGAAAACTGAAACCAGGATGGGTTATCGAATCCAAGTCCCCCCGAAAGCAGGCGTAGTGTACCAGCGCCGCTCCCACTCGCTCGGTGGTGGCACGTCGTCGTAGGCCGGTCAGCGCTTCAACACCAACAACTTTCTTCGGTGCGGTCACCTTATAGTTACCTTGGCTCTGCGTGTATTGTAGGCTTTGCCGACGTAGGCTAGGTACCTCCCCCCGCAGACGAGGTCGCTCATGCAATCAATTCAGACCAAGATATTTCAGGCTTGAATGCTAAGTCCGCCATATATGTTTCTCCTATTTTTGGTTGCAAACGTGCGTTTATTTAAGTATGGAAACCGTCCCTAGATGTTCAAGCTTACATGAATGCAAATTCAGACTGAATTTAATATGGAGCTCACTGCGTTAATTTAACTGTCGTTATATTCAAGTATAGATCGAGAAGCAGTGAATTCACAATGATTTAAAAAGGACGTCAAGTTAAATGTTCCATGCAACAAGTTGACCGAATTTGATCACACCGTAAAGTAGTGTCAGCCATTCAGAGTCAAGGGAACGATTATTTTCTTTCGTATTCTGTATTAATTTTTATTCCTAACTATTTACAGCTCGACTGTATTTTATATTACGCCACGATTGCAACAGACTTTGAAGTTGTAATTTTCATTTGGGTGCATTTAAATTATTAAAAAGTTAGCGATTTGAAAAACTCCGGAATGAGAATATATGTGTAAAAATTGGCGTCAATTTAAGTGTGAGACGATTAGCGACATATACTGTAGATGCAAAATTTTCAAATATTAGAATTGCAAATATAAACATGTATGCATTAGCATTTTTATATTCCATATTCAGCATATTTCGTAGCAGTGAATTACATGCTTATAGACGGAACTTTTTCAACGTCAACGTGATCACTGATTTTATAACTATTTTATAAAAACGTCTGATGCAGAAGATACAATGCAATGTTAACATCTAGAGAACTATATTTACTTCAGCAAGAATCACCTTTAAAAGTATGCTAGAAAACATTAATTACAATTTCCCTAAGCAATGAGAAGAATAATCTGTGTCGCTGGTCAAAAACGTTAGACCTTGCCAGAATTTGTACATTTATAATTTTTTGATATTCTGTCAAATATTCAAAATTCAAGCACAATGCCACATTCATCAAATTGCATCGTTTCTAGTAACTTCATAATTTTTTCAGAATCACGCCTTATTTTTACAATTTAATCCGATGAAGCTGGACCGGTTGTATCACACTCGACTCGCGATCGGTACGAGCCGTGTTCGAGTTCAGGTCCAGACATTCTAATTTTAGTTTCCAGTGCTTTTCTAAAAACGCTTCAGGTGAATGCTTGAATGGTGTCTCGTTACATATCATAGTCGAGGAGCTAGTTCCGTCTGCAACTACCCCACTTCTGACAAAGCGTTAAACCACACGATATAAATAAATAAGTAAATATAAATAAATAAATAAAAAATGCCAAACTTAAACAATTTATGTTTTTTTACTGCAAACACAAACTCGCCTACAGGAAGTCAAGTAAGTTAATGACTATAGACCTGCAAAATTCGCGTTATTATTCGAGGACAGAATAGAATTCGAAACGTTATACATTTACGTATAGTGGTTTTCTTACTGGGCTATAGTTTATCTGGCGCGTCCCGGACGTATTTCAACCAATAAGAAACAATTAACGACAGCATGGTCCAATCGCGTCAAGCCAAGCCGAAAGGAAAATTGGCACCTGACTTCTGCGGAAGTCAATAAACAAATGACCCTGACTCGACTGTGAAGTTCATCGTGCAAACAGAAAATAACGTGAATTTTGCAGGTTTTTATTAATGACGAAAGATGACCCCACGCAGAACTTGGAAATTGTTTGTTTATATTTTCGTGTCTGTGACGCGGTAACTGTAACATTTGATTTTGACATATAATAATTCAAACATTTTTAAACAGTAATGTATGCTTTCTTTGAAAGTTATTACACAAAGTTTTCACAACTGAACAGTTTTTGAACGAAATATGAAATTATATCTATGCTTTCTGTCCTGTTTGCTTCGCGTTGTTATTAAAAAGGAGAACCCTTTTGAAATGGGCTATCAAGTTGTTCCTGGTTAACATGCAAGTTTTACAACTGCGTTAAAAAATTATTAGAAAACAACACAAGGACTTAGAGATCGAAGCATATTTCGGTAAAGCTCTCTCAAATGTATTTCCCTATAGGATACTTAATATTATTTTAGGTTTTGAAACAGTTGAAAGGCATAAGTTTGATTTTGTAATAGTATAACAAACCGCATAATCGTTTCATCCCCAAAGGCTCCGGTACTTTCACTAGAGTTTGGTATCAAGCAAAATACGTAACATCATTTAGAGCCATCTGAGGTTACCGCATCCCTGTGGCATATGGCCAAACGTATATTACTATTGCTTAATGTGTTTATGATTCCTGTGCCTAACAAGGAGAGAAACTCCTCTGAACTTTAGTAACGGGAGCTCATGTCGCCAAGAAGTCACTTCGTGTGTGGCATGTTTAGCCAACATTTTTTTCAGAACTTGCATATTTGGGGCGTTTTTTAATACCGTAATTAAATTAGTGTTATTGGGTTTTATTTACGTTTTCCTCGTGATGCTTAAAGCTAATTCAAAAGGGATGAAAACCTACGAATTACTACATTTAAAACAATTATTTTGTTAAAGCAACTCCTACAGTAACAAAATGTCCTACCACCCAACAGGCCCAACTTGCGACTGTAATAATTAATGTTTTCCTTTAATATCATAAAAGTCGATATTTAAGAAACTAAATATTGGAAATATAGAATATACATTACTTTTTCTTGATTATATCCAAAATTTGATTTTCTGAGCTCTCTCGCAGCAAAAGCAGATTGCTCGTGGGTTCTATTTTGGTATGGCCTATTTTATTTTAACTAATACTCGTTTTTTAGCGTTTTAACTAACGGGTTCTTTTAAATTCTTTCGCGGCGTGCACACAAATTACTAACTTTTTTTTTTTAATATCTGAAATTTATGTCTACGCCTTTGTTTATTGTATACTACGTACGAGTTGAAAATACAATGCAAATAATTACNAATTTATGTCTACGCCTTTGTTTATTGTATACTACGTACGAGTTGAAAATACAATGCAAATAATTACAGTTTTTTATTATCTATTACGAATTACAAATTACAATGAACTAAATTAAATATGGTTCATGTCATGGAGTATTTCATATGGATTAACACTTTAAAAAGATAATATTCTGTTCGATAGGTTGCATTATGTGAGTGACATTCGGGTTTCCAAAAGTTTTATCCTCTCAAAACACCACATCTATTTTATAGACTCCTGATTTAGACGTGAAATTTTATGAATATACTGGGAATGTTAGCGTTTATAAGCTACGATTATCAGTAGGTACACAAGAAAACCCCACGTAAGAATTTACGCAAAATATGAAATATCACAGTTCACAACTTCGTGCTAGATGACCACGTTTCAATATTTTGCTTGATGTTTGTAATGTGTGTATTTTTATACTTATTTTCTTCTTTGTACAGCACGTGTTGTACTTAAGTGACGTCAAAAATGGCTTTTGGGAAACGTCGAAGACTGAAACTGGCTTCGATTTTATTTAAATATCAGTATTACCAACACTCGTCGCAAAGTGTGTGTTGACGCAAATGTTTACTTTGAAGCTAAAGGTAGCGATCGTTGCAAGGAGCTGAGGTCATAATCGCTAAAACGCTATCTGAAACACGTTACAACGCAGAGTTGCGTTCGGAAGCGAACTAGCGTTCGGGGGTCATAATAGGCCTGCCGGACAGAAGGATTGTTCGGGCCGCCCAGACAGACAGAACACCGCACGTGTAATCAGAGCCGCTGTGGCTCCCATGTCTCTCCACGCACAATAAAAAATCGATTGTTTGATGCATATTTACGTCCTCGTGTTCCACTGGCACGCTAACCCTTACACCTGCTCATCGTCCTGAACGTCTCCGGTGGTGTCGGAAGAGTGTGCGTTGGAGCGGTGAATGGACAGCAGTGGCGTCCAGTGATG